>CAUYRH010027399.1:0-10845 GCA_963574655.1 Perodicticus potto | reverse complement strand
TTAGTATAAAAGTTGGCAAAATTCTAGTAGACTAGGGTTAGGTTAATAATATTGCACCAGTGTTAATTGTGTTTTGATAAATGTCTATACGAAATGTTAGCGTTAGGAAAGCTGTTCTCCTTAGCAAAGTATCTCTAGAATAGAAGAAAAAGTATCCAATATATACACCCCTAATATGAAGCAAATTTTTATCTTTCAAGAGGATAAAGGGTGATTTTCCTATTTTTAATGAACTATCCATCACCCTGATTGAAACCATAATTTTGAAAATATCATATTTATACAAAATAAATGAACAGAGCCACTAAGACTTTTAAAATAACAGACAATTTTTTTCAGCATTTCTGTGTTATTGAGAAACTCTCTATGATAGGAAGCAGAATAAGGTGTAGTTGTGTGTTTGTCAAATGAATGACTGAACACGGTTTTGTCCGGGATCTGAATGGATTTGTGGGCACTGATGAGTTTGAGTATAATTAAAACTAAAAAATTAATATGGGCTTGACATCAAAGGTATGATTTATTACTAGAAAAATTGCTAAATTGAACTTGGTCATCATTAAAACTTTTCCTCTGTGAAAGCTCATACAAAGAGAATAAAAAGTCATGCTACAGAGTGGGAGAAGATATTTGTGACCCATCTATATGACAGAGGACTAGTATCTAGAATATATAAAGAATTCTCAAAACTCAACTGGCAAAACAAAACAATCCAGTTAAAAAGTGAGCAAAAAATATGAGCAGACATTTCTTTGAAGGGCTCAACTGTAGCTATAACTTTATCTTGGAATTGAAAACAAGGTAACCTAAACATTTTTGCCCGCCCATTAATTTGAAATAAAAAATAAATAAAGTTAAATAAGGAAATACATATGCCAAATAAACATTTGAAAAGATGTTCATTATCATTAGACATTAACGTAGGGTAAAATTAAAAGCACAAAAAGATATCAGGCAATACTTATCAGAAGGGCTTAAACAAAGTAGTGATCAGTGCTGTTGAGAAACTGAATCACGCTGATGGCAGGAATGTGAAATGGAATAGCCAAGCTGGAAAGCAGTTTGATAGTTCTGAATGCTGTAAAACCCAGCAATTGAACTCTTAGGCATTTATCCCAGAGAAATGAAAACTTATGTTCACACAACAACCTGCACATAATTGTTCATAGCAGCTTTATTCATCAAAGTCAAAAATTGGAAACAGCCCAGATGACCTTCAACAGGCAGATGGCTTAAAACAAACCTTGTGCATAAATAACGTGGAAAACTAGTCAGCAGTGAAAAGACATGAACTATCAATGCATGGATTAATCTCCAGGGTATTATGCTGGTTAAAACAAGCCCATCCCACATGTTACATATTGTCTATTTTGAAATGGCAGAATTTTAGACATGAAGAACAGATTAGTTGTTCCTGGGAATTAAAGATGAGGTGGGAAAGTTGGAAGAGAAAGAGAAAGCACGAAACAGCAGGCAAAAGATGTGAATGGATATTTTTCAAAAGATAGACAAGCAGTCATCAGACATATGAAAAAATGCTCAATGTCGCTGATCATCAAGGGAAATGCAAATTAAAACCCCATGGAGATGTTTCCTTATGCCTGTGAGAATGACCATTATTTAAAAGTCAGTAAGCAATAGATGTTGGCATAGATTTGGTGAAAAGGGAACGTTTCTACACTGTTGGTGGGAATGTAAACTAGTATGATCTCGATGGAAAACTGGTATGGAGATTCCTCAGAGAACTAAAAGTAGACCTACTGTTTCATCCAGCAATCCCAGTACTATGTAGCTACCCCCAGAAAAATAAGTCATTACATCAAAAACCCATGTACCTGGATGCTTATTGCAGCATAATTGCCAAGACATGGAGTCAACCTAAGTGCCCATCAAGTGATGAGTAGATAGACCATGGAATACTACTCAGCCATAAAAAGGAGCAAAACAATGTCAGTCACAGCAATGTGGCTGGAACTGGAAGACATTATCCTAAGCGATCTCAGAATTGGAAAAACAAATACCACACGTTCTCACTTATAAGAGGGAGTGAAATGATGGGCATACTTGGTCACACAGACTGGTATGATAGACTTTGGACACGGGGGGCAGGGGGAAGGGCGAGAAGGATCGAGGGATCAGAAATTGCCTGGCAGGTGCACTCTGTACTATTCAGGTGATGGGTGCCTTGAAAACCTGGACTTCACCACTATACAATTCATCTGTGCACCAAAAATTCACTTGTACTCCCTAAATCTATTAAAATAAAAAAATTAAAATATCCTTACTTTTAGGGGAAATAAAAAGAGAGGCATAAAGAACCTTTGTGGTCTATTTTATCAACCATTCCCTTTATGGCTTATTGTTTACAAAGTGTTTGCCTACCCCAAGGTCAGTCAGAAAGGTCTTGTTTTATAGACTCTTTATTGATTACCTTTCATATTTAGCTCTGTCGTGCACTGGAGTTGACTCTGTTTGTGGTGTGACTTGGCTCATTATTGAGGGTTTTTTCCCCCTATACGGATGCTAAGTAATCCTACATCTTTTGTGGAGAATATCCCAAGTCTCCTGTCACTGTGAAGTGTCAACCGCATCGTAAGTCAAGTGATCATGTGTGTACGGAGCTGTTTCTTGTTTCCATTTTTTCTATTTTTGTCCAATGCCTCACTGTCTTCCGTTCTGCAGTTTAATGATATCCTAAAATGTAAGCCTCCAACTTTGCTTCCTTTTTTCAGTATTGTTTTGAGTATTTCTGGTCTTTTACATTTCTACATAAACTTCAGAATAAGCTTGTCAAATTATTGAGAAATCCTGCCAGACTTGTTTGGGATAGCATCTCGTTCCCCTCGAGGAGAATCTACAACTTTACCATGTTGATTCTTCTCATTCATGAACATGGACTATCTCTCCACTTATTTAGACCTTTTAAAATTTACCTCAGTAGTGTTTGCTAGCATCAGTGTAGACGAATGCACGCATATATAAACATATGCACGTGTGTATATGTATATTCCTAGATATGGTAATACTTTCTTGGTACTTTAATAAGTACTTTGTGATTATTATTTTTAACTTAATTTTTATTAAATCATAACTGTATACATTCATGGGGTACGATGTGATAATTTGATATATAATGCAGAATGCTTAAATCAAACTGATTAACATAACCATCACCTCACTTATTTTTTGTGGTAAGACATTTATAACTCTCAGGTGTTTTGAAGTGTAGCCTTGCATTGTGCACATTAGGTGAAATCCCGCCAAATACCCTCCCTCCAATCACTCTCCCTCCACCTCTTCCTTCTCCCTCCCCTCTCCCTCATCCCCCTTCCTTCTTTCTGGACTATATTTGTGTTTTATCATTTATATGAATGTGTAAGTGATTGTATATTGGTTTCATAATAGTATTGAGTACATTGGATACTTTTCCCCCCATTCTTGAGATACTTTACTAAGAAGAATATGTTCCAGCTCTGTCCAAGTAAACATAAAAGATGTGAAGTCTCCATCTTTTATGGTTTGTATAGTAATCCATGGCATACATATACCACAATTATCATTTTTATTGAGTTAGAACAATTCATTAAGGGGCATAAAGCGCATTAATTGTATGGAGCTAGCTCAAGGACTTTTACATAAGTGTACATACCTCTACATAACCATCATTCAAATCAAGATACAAAGATACAAGATATATTCAAGACACAAGATACAGTTCTGGTACTCTAGATATTTCATGTGCCTTCCTAGTCAATTAATCCTTCCCCAAAGGCATCCATTATTATGGTGCCTATTACCATTGAATGGGTGAATGGCATCCTTCAAATTTTATTTTATAATTGTTTACAGCTAGCCTATAAATTGTAACATATGGGACTTTAATTCACCTGTTAATTTTCATTATAACTTGAGGTTTTGAAATCTTTTACATATGCGATTATGTAGTCTGTCTTTTTGTGTCTTTTTCTTCATTGCATTGGCTGAAACTTTTAGTAGTCTTGGGGAAATCAGGAAAAAGCATTCACTATTTTACCAACAATACTAGTGTTAGAGTTCTGTTTTAGATACCCTTTTTGTCAGATTAAAGGACTTTCCCACTATTTCTGGTTGCTGAGAATTTTTATGATAAATGGATGTTGGCTTTCATCAAATACTTCCTCAGCATCTCTCGGGAAGACTAAATGATTTTTACTTTTCTTTTTCATTAATATGATGAACTACACTGATTGATTTTCAAATATTAAACTCATCTTTAGAGTCTTGGAATAAACCCACCTTGGTCATGATCTGTTATTCATTTGACACATCGCTGGATTCGGCTTGGTAATATAATAGGTGGGATTTTTGTCTGTATGTTTACGAGCCAGATTGTCCTGAACATTTCCTGTGATATCCTCATAAAATCTTGGTATGACAGTTATCCTGGCATGTCAAATGAGTTTGGAAGCATTTCTTCTCTTTGTATTCTCTGCAATAATTTACATAAAGCTGGTCTTTTTGAAATCTTTTCTGTGTGTGAAAATCCGAACTTACTTTATCCTGTACCTGGAAGTGGAATTTTGTTTCAGGGAGGTGTTGTGCCTGAAAACTCCGTGGCTTTGTACAACCCCTCAGAAGTCACTGCCTATTACCTTGAGCTCTCCATGTGTATGTTTGAGAAGCACTTTTTAAAAATGTTAGAAATATCCAGAGTTGTGCCTGACGTGTCATACGCAATTAATTTGCTTTTCCTTTCTGTCCGCTCGTGTTTTGTCCAGCCACAGAAGCACCTGGCTGCAGAGGCTTGTGGTGGACACTGGCCTGAAGCCATTCACCCTGCTCTCAGAGCCTGCTGTCCACTTGGCTGAGCCAGAGCCATGGCCTCTGGGGACAAGGACAGGGGTCTGTGGGACGTTTGCAGCATTCCGTTGTTTCTAAGTCCTTTCCCAAAGAGCAGGTATTAAGGCTGTGCTAACTCTTTAGGGGGATGTGGCAGAGTGCAGAGGCTGCCCTGGGGACGTGGTGGAGGGGGATTTGGAAGAAACTAATTCTTCAGTTCCTTTGCATAAAGGGGGCAGTGGTCTCTTAATCTCTCCCCACAAACAGAGTAGGAAATATAGATAAGCCCCTTAATCCACGTGGACACTCCTTCCAGACGCTTCAGAGCAGTTGATCGGTCCAGTCCCTTGCAGCCATTTCTGTGGTTCAGAGACTAATTATGCGTCTCCTTCTTGCACATAGGGGGAGGCCAAGGGGAGAAATTTGCAAAGGAAGAATATCTCTAAAGCCCCAGCCCCCTTCTGTGTAAGCTTTTCTCACTGTGGCTGGTAGCGTAGCAACTGATGGAGCTGCCTGGCCTGAATCGTGTGTTTTTTCACCCCCTTCTCTTCCACTCTCTGTCTCCTTTTCAGATTGGTTCTGTTAATTCGGCTGTCATGTTCTCACCCCCCAGTGCTTGTTGAGTGTCACTTGCTGGTCCCAGTGGGAGATTAGTGGCTTCCTCATGCATAAAGCTGAAATTGATTTTATGGTGTGTGATACGCAGGGCTCATGAGCCCGAGACGCCCCGAGAGCTCAGATGCTTGGTGTGGCGCTCTCGAAAGGCTTGAGAGGCTGGGCTGAGTGGGCCCTGCAAGGAGAGGGCTGTGGGATGGGGGGAAGGGGTCCAAGGCTAAACAGGGTGGGGAGAGAGGAATAACTCACATTTATGGAGGGTCTGTCATGTTTCAGGCATTTACACTTGACCTTCACAAGGACCCTGTGAGATATGATCCATTACCCTGACTGTCCACACCATGCTGCCTTGTCAGGGAGAGCGAGTGAGGAAATGAAAAGGGATGGAGGGTGTTGGGCGTGGCGTGGAGAAGCTGGGTATAGAGCACTGGGGTGCTGAGCAGGGAAACTGAGGTACATCTGTGTATAGCGGGTAGATAAACACTGTGGCAGCCAAGGGAAGACTCACCCAGCCTGGTCAGTCTGAGCCTCGTTCTGCTGCTTCTCCCTTGCCCCTTACATTCAGTGACTGACTCCTGCCCGTTAAGTGCCCTAAACTCGTGTCTGGTTCCCCGACTCTGCCTTTCCAGCCCATGGCCACTAAGTTGTCACACCTCTATCATTTTTCCTGCAGTAATTGACACATCTTCCTTATTGGTTTCCATGGTCTCAGGTTTCTCTCCCTCCTCTGATCCACTCTCCACCCGGTGCTTAGAGAAGTTGTCCCCAAACAGCATGTGCCCATGTCACTCAGCTGCTTTTAGAGCCTCAAGGTGAAGACTGTTCTGGGTCTGTCCCTGCTGACCTCATGGACTGCCTTTCTGCTGCGCTTTCTCCCATCCCATCACCTGTGTTTTGATTTTACTGGAAAGAAAGGCTTCCCTGACCACCTCTATCTGATTGGATAGACCTTCTTGTTTCAGATTCCTATTACTACTCTTACCACAAACTTGCTGTCCTAAAGCAACACAAATTTACTATCTTACAGTATCAGAGGTTAAAAGTCTGAAATGGGCTGGGAAAGCCGTGTTGCTCTGACTCCACTGCAGTCTTTTACAGCCTTTTTTATCTCATGCGCACTTGAACCTATAGCTAAACGTCAATTACATTGATACAACAACAAATAAAAAAAAAAAGAATATACTTACTGGGCTTTAAACCTCTTTTAAAGATAATTTAATGAATGATCCTTAAAAATGTACTCAGCACCCCATGATCTTTAAAAATGTTCTCAGCACACCTAAGATCCTCTCACAGCACACTAGGTTGAAAATCCCTGCTTTGGGGAAATCTGTCTCCTCACCTTTTCTGGTTTCTGGAGGTCACCAGCTTTCCCTTCCACCTGCCAAGCCAGAGCACAGCATCCTTCCGTCTGTCTCTCTGACCCTCCTGCTTTCTGTAATCATGTCGGGTCACCTGCACATCTAGGACACTCTTCCCACTCAAGACCCCTAACTTGGTCACATCTTCAGAGACCAGACAGTGCCCGAGTTTTTGGTATGTGCATATTAGGCCTGGACATCTTTGAGGGACCCTTTCTGTGCACCAGTTTCCTCTGTAAGTCTGTGGGAACCAGATCTGCTACTTTATTCTGTGGCTCACTGGTTTCTGCCTCACTCCACTGTCTCCTTGCTTTCTCCAGGGTGGAAACAGGCATTTGCTTTGACACAATATCCCCAGAAGACAGCAGAGTCAGCTCTTGGTGCTAGTTTGTTGAGCAAAAGACCTGTCTCCCTGGCTGTCAGCTGCCTGCCTCACCCTCTGGCTGACTGGGGTGCTGAGGACACCGGGGCATTGGCTTAGTGCATGAGTTAAAGCCACAGCCTCTAGAGTGAGACAGCCTGGGTAGCCCCGCTTCTCTGCGTACTGGCTTCGTGAATTGAGGAAGTTATCTAACTTCGATGCCTTAGTTTCCTCCCGTGAAAAATGAAGATACTTATAATATCTATGTTTATCAGTCAGAGTCCAGGAGGAAAACTAAAACCACACCAAGTAATTCAAACACCGGGTTTTTGTTGAAGGGAATTCATTGCACAAGGGAGGTAAAGCTGCTAGAGCAAAACTGGGGTGCTAGAGTAGCCCAGAATGATAGGAAGCAGCTACCATACCTGGGGCTGGGGTAGAAAAATGGAGTAGGTGGGGATATGGGACCTTGACGTTTGTAGGAAGAACCTGCGGGGCTGATGCTGGGACCTGTGAAGACAGAGACATCAGAGATGGTACCACGGCTAGCAGGGGTGTGGTCTAGCTTGTGCTAGTTCCTCCAAAAAGTGTCGTACTGGAGGTGCTGTGAGGACCAGAAGAAAGTGAGGCCAGGAGCACAGTGGTCCGTGTTGTTGGAGTGATACTGGTGGGGCCGTTGTGATGCTGCCACATTGGGGAGGAAAAATGTTCTGGAGTGCACATAGCGGGCCCTGTGGGACTTGGTTCATCCTTGAGCACGTCCTGGTCTGGTGAGACTGATGGCCCAGCAGGTGGTCTGCGTGGCCTGCACAGGAGCTGTGGTGATCTGTGCCAGGGAGAAGCAGGAGGGGTCTGTCCACTATAGAGGGCACTGTTGGGTTTCTGTCCAGGTCACTTCTATCAGGCTGGGGCACCTGTTTCCTCATTGCCACGAGTGTCAACTGCTGAAGGTTTGTAGTTGCCCCTTGTATTGTGATGAATAATGTTTCCCCAAATTTGTGTTCTTCCTAAAACCTCAGAATACAGGGTTGGACAATTAAGTTCACAAACTTATCCTAGAAAACGTGCTACGTTCTTCATTGCTGAATATCACTACAGTCACCTTTGAAGCACCAATACTAGTACCCAGTTGACCTTTCACAGCAATTCTGGAACTCTCTTTCCAGAATGGCCATTAAAGTGGTTGTCCTGTGAGGTCTGACAATTAAGTTTGTGAACTCATCCTACAAAAGGTGCTTTGAAGGGTAGACTAGGCCCTGGTGTTGGTGAGAAGCTTCCTGAGGGGAGTTACTTTGAAGGTGGCCATAATGCTATTCAGCAACGAGGTGTGCAGCACTTTTTCTAGGATGGAGTTCATGAACTTCAGTGTCCACCTTCATATGACCTTATTTGGAAGACGGGGTCTTTGTAAATGTAATTCATTCAGTTAAAATGAAAGGATATGTGAGTGTGGTGAGCCCTAATCCAGTGTGCCAATGTGACTTTAGTCCTTATAAGAAGAGGGAAATTTTGGCAGAGAGCACAATCACACAGGAGAGGACGTTATGTGAAGTTGGGGGCAGAGAGTGGGGTGGTGCGTGTAGAAGCTGAACGAGATCTAGGACTGCCCACAAACTCCAAAAGCTAGAAAAGACAAGGAAGGATTCTTCCCTGAACATTCCAAGGTGTTCCTGCTGACACCTTTAATTTCAGACTTCTGTTTTCTAGAACTGAGACAATAAATTTCTGTTTCTATCCTCCACATACTTTGTAGTACCCTGTTACGGAAGTGCTAGGAGACTAATACGCCCCCTCTCAGGATAACAGCCCTGGACCACACAGGAGCACCTGGCTGGGGTGTGATGCCTGTACCCCCAGTACAGTCAGTTACTGACACAGGGATGAAAGAGGCTGGCCTCCCTGCCTCCATGTGGGACTAATACTGTGGGGAAGTGTGTGTTCCAGAACTCCCATGGGATGGAGCTGACTCTAGTCTGCAGTCAAACTGTATCCTTGTCTAACTTCTTTCCTATTCTGCCTCCTTCTGAGAACTGTCCCTAATCAATCACATGCGCAAAATCCTTGTCTCAGGCTCTGCTTCTAGGGATCTTGAGCTAGGAAACCCACAGGGTATGGAAAACAGATTTGGGGTGAGAGCATTTAGGGGATCACCCCAGAAGCAAGCTAAATCTTAAAGGACAAGGAAAGGGGAGCGAGCTGGAAAAGGGGACGAGCCTTCACCAGCAAAGACACCTGCTTCTCTCTCTGTATCATACAAAGTTGCCAACAAATCTAGAGAGGAAGAGAGAGATCTATTTTTGGAGGCCTTGTATGTGCTTTCTCACTATTAAAACTCTTCACTCTTTGTGCAGACAACAGAAAATGTTCTAATCCCTCCCTTGGAGACCTTAGCTTAGGTCTCCAAGCTAAGTCATTGCCATGTGTCAGGGACTCCTACGTTAGGCAGGTAGAGCATAGTGACTTCCCTTATACTTCCTCTTCTATGATTCTGTGACTGTTTGCTACAGTTATTGCTGCCACATTAACAGGTGCGGGATGGTTCTCAGATCTGGTTTCTCCTTCTCACCAGCTTCTGAGACCTTTGACAAATCCCTTAATTGTTCTCAATTACAGGAATTCTATTTTCAGGAAATGGCATAGTGTACTGGTCACGAGCACCACTCTGGAATCACCCTACATTGGAATCCTAGTTTTCTTCTTGTACTGCCCTTGTATCATAATTGTGAACAACTAATCTCTTTAAGCCTCAGAGTTTTTTCCCCCATGTATAAAATGAGATTCATAACACCTACTAGAAAAAAAAGGTTAGAGATAATACCTGGGATCCCTGAACACAGTGCCTGGCACACAGCTAATCCTTAGTGAGCACCCTTGTTCTTCTGTCTTCACAGGCCATAGAGCTGAAATAGAAGCGCGCTTCCTAGAAGAATACTGGCATCACAGAAAGAGACTGTGCTGTATCAAGGGAAGAGCACAGACTTTGAGAAGACCTGGTTTAAATATTGTTAAAAGTTCTGCAAATTACCTGTGTGCGATTAGCGTCTTAGCTTTGGTATCCCCATCCATAAAACAAGAGTAATATTCTCTGCTTTGTAAGTTCACTCTAGGAAGAAAAATGAGGAAACAGGTAGAGCCCTATAAACTATTACATGATTAGAGGACTATCTGAAAGTCAGCTCTCAACTCCCAGGGGAGGGCTTTGAGTAGAATTGGAAGTGGCCAGGATTGTTCCTTGTTGTGGAGCTACTGATGGGGAATTAGATGGGAAAATGGATGAAGTTTTCATTCTTGATCCCTGGTACCTGGTACCGGTGTGGATGGGAGGGGAGATGGGCTGTGAAGCGCTCCTTGTGATTGAGAGCGTCAGTCCCACAAAGGTCACCGCCCAGGCATAGATGCTTGAAATATACAAAAGCCTTACATACTTAACAGGTTTACTTTTGTAATAAGCTACCTGTGCAGGTTTATTAGACATTTGTAGAAAAACAAGAAAAAGAAAAAGGAAAGAAAACAGTACTCATCTTCTCATAACTGTAAGGAAAATATCGACACATTGGTGTATTTATGTCTGGATCAGTGGTTCTCAACCTTCCTAATGCTGTGACTCTTTAATACAGTTCCTCATGTTGTGGTGACCCCCAACCATAAAATTATTTTTGTTGCTTCTCAATTTTATGGTTGGGGGTCACC
>CAUYRH010027397.1:0-81411 GCA_963574655.1 Perodicticus potto | reverse complement strand
TACCACAGCTTGTTAATCCATTCCTGGGTTGGTGGGCATTTAGGCTGTTTCCACATTTTTTTTTTATGTAAAATCTGGAGTTGTGAGTAATGGGAACTTTACAGAAGATGGGCAGAAACAGGAGATTCAGGGAGAAAACTGGGGTTTGAATTTGAGAGAGATTTATGATTAGAAGCTACTGTAAAGGTTTTGTATGTTCACATCTTTGTTCCCCAAACATGCCTGGGACCCTGGCGGCCTGGATGTATATTTGTGCCACGAATTGTGTGGTATTAGCAGGCCCATGGCGTCTCTGCACTCAAAGAGCAGGGTTGCGGATGGCGGCAGTGTGAGCTGCTGTGAGACCTCCCGCCTCATCTTACGGGTCCTTTTCTTACTCAAAAACGTATTTCCCGATGACGCCTGTGGCTCAGTGAGTAGGGTGCCGGCCCCATATACCAAGGGTGGCGGGTTCAAACCCAGCCCTGTCCAAACTGCAACAAAAAAACTAGCCGGGCATTGTGGCGGGTGCCTGTAGTCCCAGCTACTCAGGAGGCTGAGGCAAGAGAATCGCCTGAGCCCAAGAGCTGGAGGTTGCTGTGAGCTGTGACACTACGGTCCTCTACCGAGGGCAACAAAGTGAGACTGTCCCTAAAAAAAAAAAAAGAATGTATTTCCGTACTTTCAAGGAGATGATTTATAGTTAAGTCAGAGGGAACACAAATAGTGAAAGAGTTCTATAGGAAAAGCTTAGTGCTGAGGAGCTGTGGAGCACTCTGGCTGCACCCTGCCTTCAGAGGCGGTGGCCACAGTGGCTGCAACCTTGTGTTTGACAGTAAAGCCTTCTTGCTATCCTTGCCTAGGGCTATGACGAGAGAAGAGAAAAGTTCCTTCTTGCCCTTTCTGTGGCCTGATGTGGATCAGAACGAGAAAGTGAGCCGTGGGCCCAGGGGCTTGGTGCACAGAGCTGGGGCATGCCCGTCCTCTGGGGCAGGAAGGCCTGTCCTATACAGAGTGAAGCCATTTGTCCCCATCTGCTGCATGGGACCAGATGGAGGTTGAAGTCAGCAAGCTGACCTAGGCCCTGCCACCCTCTCAGTGGACCACAGGACATGGGGGCTGGACATTGTTCCCTATCTGCCTGTCCTTTGTGGACTGGCATCCACCCACCCTTGGGATAAGCCTGCTCCTTACCCAACTGCAGGAGCCGGGGTATTGGATTTCAGCAATGTCATTCTAAGACCGGAGAAAAATGGAACCCAGATGTGTTTTAAGCAACTGTGCAGCTGTCACAGTCCTTGTCCCCAATCTCGTGTATGTTTATGTCCTTGAAGGAAGTGGGAGCTCAGCTCCCTCTTAGCTCCTTGGCGACTTGGCCTCCCTCCTCTTGCACAGTTTAGCTCTTTGGTTGTGCTGTGAGCGCAGGTGACACTCGCTCGGTCCCCATTAGGCCTCCTGGACAGGGAGCACCATGGTGTTTCCAGAGCTGCTCCAGGCCATGCAGCACCACCTTGACCTCAGCATGTACTTCCTTGCAGACCCCAAAGAACCACCCTGGGGAAGCCCTGCCATGTTAGGGAGCCATACTGCGGCCCTGGACAGCCACACTGACCTCTGCAGCCTCAACGATGGCCTTGAGCAAGTTGGAGTTGAATGCAAATACCAGTCAGTGATGGATGCCAGGAATGCTCCAATAGTGTCAGGTGCCAGCAGGGCAATCAGACCTCCCAACCCTTGTCTCTTCCCTCTCATGTCTTTTCCAGGAAGCTCGTGACTAAGTGACCATGAAGCTTTCGTAGCCTAGAAAGGTCCTGGATAAAGCCTTAGCTGCCAACATAGGTTTCAGAAATGGGTCCTAATGCGAGTACCCCAGAAAGGACAGCTGGACCCATTGCCTGCCCCCCAAGATGGGTCTTCTGATGGTGGGTAACTTGGTGACAAATTCAGATATCACCTTCCCTCCTCCCCCATGTAAGCTTTTGGCCCAGCTTGGAGAGTGGGGCTGGGTGTTCTCAATCTCAAACTCTGAAATTCGACATTGGGAGAGCAGCTGTGGTGTCTGAAAGGTGTGGCCGTCTCTTACCTGCTCTCCGTGTGCAGGGCCACCTGCCAGGCCTGCTCCCGTGCCGCCTCCTGCTGACTTGTTCTTGCCACTGTGCACCCCACAGGCAGACTTGCTGACGGTTCCAAGGATTGGCCCTTTCTGGGAGCTTAGATAAGGACCATTCCAATGATGCAATCTGAAGCTTCCTGAAATTCTCTCTGGATTAATCAAGCAAAAATACCTATTTAGCAAAATTAATAAATTAAAAATCCTGGTTCTTAGGAAAAAATTTTTAAATAGCCAATAAAGAGTAAAAGAAAAGTACAAATAAAATAAGAAATGTGAAGGGGCAATTACTGTTGATAAAAAGGACTTCATTATGGTGAAAGGTGGTGCATGATATCAACTTACAATTCTAACCGTTTCAAGTCGTGCTTCTTTCTGTGATACCAAGTGCATTCACATCGGTGTGCAGAGGGATTCTTCCAAACATTAGAGACCAGGTGTGACCGCTGCTACTTAAATGGTTGCAAATCATTTAAAAGCAAAGAAAAGTTTCACATCTTTCTTATGAAGTAAATATATCATTAGGCTTATATCTAAGCCTGAAAGAGAGAGCACAATAAGAGAAAATCACTGACAAATAATATTTATGATTATCAATGCAAAATATCCTAAATAAAATACTGAACCAAAGACTACATTAAGGATCACAGCACTTAGAAAATAACTCAGCAGGACCAAGTGAAGTCCATCCCACAAGTGCCAGGGTTGTTTAGTAGCAGGAAATCTATTAATATAATTCACAATATTAATGGGTATAAGAAAAATTGTGTTATATCTGAAAAAATCCTTTGCCAAATTCAACACCCATTTCTAACAAAAACTCTCAGGAATATAGGACTAGATGGGTCTTTTCTTAACATGATGAAATACGAATACCCTGAATCTGCAAGGCAGAGATCCCATCTCTTTCCTGGGAGATGTCTCTGCCCAGATCAGGATGGGGCCAGGGCACATGCTCCCCCTGGGACTATTTAACTTGGTGCTGGAGAGATGAGCTAATGAAAGTAGGCAAGAGGAAATAACTGCAGGCTTATGAATTTGAAAATAATAAGATTACTTCACTTTCAGATGACATGAAAATAGATAAGGAAAAACCCGAGAAATCAATGGTAAATGTGTTTTAAAACAACAATTAAGGTATCAGGATACCAAAGTAGAAAATCTATAGGCTTCTATACACAAATAAATGCCAGCTAAAGGATAGAATTAAAGAGAACATTTCCATTTATAATCTCCATAAGAAACATAAAGTAGGAACAAATTAAAAATTTTCAAAATGAAAATTATTAAAACCCTCCTGAAAGACATGAGCTCTCAACTTAGATGAATAAAGAAACCCTTTTGTTCTTGATTAGGCGCTCTCAACACCATAAGCACTTAGGAAATAAAATCAGGTTCACTCCTTGCAGTACACCGAGTAGTAAATGGACCCAGAGGCTAGAGGTAAGAGGTGTAAGCACACCAGTGTTAGAAGACAGTATGAAGAAGGCTTTCTACCTGCACCTCAAAATCCAGATTAAACGAAAGATCAAGAAAGGTCGTAAAAATAGAATAAAGTTTATAAGAAAAAAATGCTACCAGCAAAGTCAAAACAGAGGACAAAATTAGAAAGTACCTCCAGCTGCTGCTCTCCAAGATAAAGGGCTGAGATCTCAAAGTCTAAAAGAAAAATGGGCAAAATTAGCCTGGGCCAGCTAAGCAACAATGACAACTGCAACAGAAAAATAGCCAGGCATTGTGACGGGCGCCTGAAGTCCCAGCTACTGGGAGGCTAAGGCAGGAGAATCGCCTAAGCCCAAGAGCTTGAGGTTGCTGTGAGCTGTGATGCCACAGCACTCTACCAAGGGCGACAGAGTGAGACTCTTATCTCAAAATAAAATAAAAAAATAGAAAAATGGGCAAAATATATGAAGAGATAACTTATGAAAATATTAAATGGCCCTTGAGCCTGTGAAAAGATGTGCAGCTTCACTCATAGGAAGTGGGTGTGCATACAGGAGACAGTTTCCACCCTGAGACGGCAGAGGGTCCAGAGTCTGCCCCTGCCCCCATCCTGGTGAGTGCTGCCACAGCTGGGAGACGGCGAAATCTAACCCAACCTACCCACTGTGCATCTTCCTCCACCCGCAATCTCTCTTGTGGGGCTACCCTAGCATAAATCCCCCAACAATATATCAACACTCATGATGTCATTTTGCAGTAGTAATTGCAAATATCAAAAACTAGCTAAGTGCAAAAGCATGGGGACTGGTTGAATGAGTCTCAGGTCACACATGCACCGTGCAGTCTGTGCTGTGAAAGAGTGAAGACGACCTTCAGTCCACATGTGGCCTGATTTCTGGGTCAGACTGTCTAGGGGACACAAGGCCACAGGACAGACAGAGCCTGCCTGGGGGAGGCTGGAAGGGTGTTACTGGAGCAGCTGGAGAGATGGGGTGAGTCTGCAGCTGGGTAAGAGCGTGGCAATATGTGATTCTCCGGGGTGATTGTCGCAGCATCCTGACTTTTAGGAAGTACACATTGAAAAGGATAAAGGGGGACATGTATTCAATAGATTCTCAGATGGTTTGGAAAACATTGCATAGCCATGAGCAAGGAGAGAGAAGGATAAAACGTCTTTTTCAAAGTGCTCTTCCCAGCTGCCGACGGCTAACCCGCCCTTGCTTGAGAAGCCTCAGCGATGACACCACCATGGCCCAGGGATTTCACCTGTGACCAGCACCCCACGTAGCCCCGTGAGTAGCCCCCGGGACCCAGGGTGTCAGCTGGCACCGGGTGACAAACACTGCGTGAGCCGGGTGTGACCCCAGACTAAGTTCTGGTGGGGAGACGGGTGGGGGTTTGAAATGGCAGAAGCGCCTGCGAAGCCTCCGCCGTGGGGAGGTGCCGCCCGACCGGCCGGTGGAGTCAGCGGGGGCAGCGCGAAGCGACAGCGACCCCGCACCACTTCCCAGGCTGTGTCCAGCGCTGCCCCTTCATCCCGTCGGGCCTCGGTTCTGGGGCGCACAAGCTCCGGACAGCTGACAGTGACGTGGGATAGCAGCTTCAGCCCCGGCCCGGGGTGCAGTGCCCGTGGGGGTTCGCTGCGCCCGGTTCGCTAATCAAGTCCAGCCCCACCGCCTCGGCCTCGGCTCCTTCGCGGTCCCCCTGAGAGCTGGCGGGAGGCTCCCACCAGAGGGCGCTGTAAGCCAGGGACACGCGGGACAGGCTTGTCCTCGGAGCGGGCGCCGTGCCCAGGCTGGGCCCCTGGCCAGCACTGAGCGGCGCCGGACGGAACAGGGTGAGTGTCCCGGGAGGTTCCGGGCCAGTCTCCTGCCGTCCTCGCTGTTTCTTTTCCTTCCTTCCTTTTTTTTTTGGAGGTGGGGTGAGGACTTACCTGGGAACCAAGAGGCTGCAGCCACCCAGGGCCCCGGGGAGCGCCAACTGCTAGTGTCCCTGCCCTTGTCATTTCCCTGGGGAGCAAACCCTTCGCTGAAGTGCAGCGGCTCTGGAGGGCTACTTGTGTCTTCAGTGGAATGTTCCTGAGGGGCTGATCTGACAAAACCCCTTACAGATTGGGTCGCTGGACTGGGAGGACCGTCCCCTGGCGCTCTGGCAGGTGCCTCCCTCTGAGCCTCTGCCCCTTCCCTGGGGGCACCTGCCCAGCTCTCCTGTTGCAGGCTTACCATGGCCGCACATCCCTCCTTCCACCAGGTGGGAGCCATAGAGCACTGTGGGTGGGGATGAGAGGCTCTGTGAGCACGTCCTCAGCAGGGAACTCCCATCCTGCTGGTGATGACAGCCTCCAGTAGGGCCAGTTAGCACATAGTGGGTGTCCCCGGACTGATGCCCTGCCAAGCTTTCAGCAGAGAGGTGGGTTATAAGCTACATGCTGCGTGGACAAACAGCAACAGCCCTTGGCTGTACACAGACTGGTGTGCGTCCCCTCCTAAGGCCCCAAGTCCTTGGCTTTGAGCTGTCCATGACCTCCAAACTCTGCCCACCACTTGCTCTTGCAGTGCAATTTGATTTGGAACCAAGTCACACCCAGGGAAGGAGCAGAGTTCAGAGCAACACCACACGAGCCCTGTCTCTGCCAAGGCCTCGATGCCACTGAGGTGGGAAAATGGGGGCCCAGCTGAACACCAGTCTCACATCCCGAAATGCCACCCCTCCCCGCCCCGACAGCTGGTGGTGGAGAAGAAACTCATCCTTTCTGTCTTCACTGTGTGCCATCTGTGGGGTGTTTCTACAGCAGGGTGCCTGGCCTTGAGCAGAGCGTGCAATTCTGGTGGCAAAGAGCTAGCTTGATGGTGTGGCTTAAAAAGCCTGAGAACATGCTCGGCCCCTGTAGCTCAGTAGGTAGGGTGCCGGCCACATACACCAGGGCTGGCGGGTTTGAACCGGCCTGGGCCTGCCAAACAACAATGACAACAACAAAAATAGCCGGGCATTGTGGGGGGGTGCCTGTAGTCCCAGCTGCTTGGGAGACTGAGGCAAGAGAATCACTTAAGCCCAAGAGTTTGAGGTTGCTGTGAGCTGTGATGCCATGGTGCTCTACCAAGTATGACATAGTAAGACTTCATCTCAAAAAAAAAAAAGGCTTGAGGACACCAGCACTAAACTGGACCGATGAAGGGCCTCAATCCTGCACAGTTGCCCTGGCTTGCTGGGGACATTGGTGGTCTTGGGCAGAGTGGAGACCCAGTTCTCCAGGTCCCAAGGAGGAGACTTGACACAATGTGCATTTTTTCCATCAGCGAGAAAACTTTAGAAATGCCTCTCTGGGCTCTGGAGTGAGCCTGGTCTTGTTGCTTCATGGACAGTTCTACCTCATTCCTTTTTCTTTTCCTTTTTTTTCTTTTTCCCCCCTTCATTCCTTCCACCTAACACGCCACAAGATCCTTTTCTAAATGACTCTGATAATTTTTAAAAAGCTAAAATCACCATTAAAGGATGAAGACTATCAGTGCAGATATTCCTTTTAAAAAAACACTACAGGTTTTAGAAGCAATAGCAGAGCAGAGACCCCCAGGTCGCTGGGGTTTTGCTTGGTTGTTCTTGTGGCCTCTGTCCTAGGGTTTACTAGTGACCAGGTAAAACACTAGGATAGACTTGGCGAGGTAAAAAGAAACAAAATAATTCATTAAATGTTTTCAAATTAAAATACTTTATTTTTGCTTACAAAATTGTCATTGAGACAAATTTGGAATATATAGATAAAGAGAAAATAAAGTCATTTGCAACCTCCCCCACTCCCCAGAGAATGGCGTATGCTGCAGACGTTAATGTATGCACACATTCATGCAGGCTCGCACTGTGTGTCATGTTTGGAACCAGCTTTTTTCAGGATATATTATGTTGTAAATATTTGCTTACTGGGGTAGGTGTTCTTCAGTGACATAGTACTGCGGCCCAAATTTGCACTGCAGAGAACACACTATTAACAGTAGCTGTGTCACGTGCAAATCTATATTCATTTCCTTGATATGAATCAAATTCAGTGGAATTACTGAGTCAATGGATACATAAAATGCCAAGGCTTTGATAACTTATTGTCAATTATGGAAAAAAGATAGATTACTTTCCGCTCCCACCTTCACCCCGTTCTCACTCTCAGGCCGACTGTAAGTATTTCCATGTGTTGAGAGCCCTGTCCTCTTCTTCATTCTCCAGAGACTCCAGGCAGGGTCCCAAACTCAGTGTCTGTCCCAATGAGCAGGGGCTGGAAGAGGAGTGGGGAGTGGGTGTGGGAGCAAGACCTGACCCGAGCAGGTGCAGGGCCTGGCAAAGAGATGGGCATTGGGAAGGAGGGATGGGCTCAGCCCTGTGCACGCCTTGCATGGCGGGACCAGATGAGTGCCCAGTGGGGTGCTTTGGCCCTGCCTTTTCCTGGAGCCGAGCTACAGTGGGAAAGCCGTTTAGTTCCTGAAAGTTCTGTTCTCATCTGAATCATGAAGAGACCACTACCAGTTCTGCAGAAATTGCGGCCCAGTCCGAGCTGCTGGGCCATTAATGGTCGGACGGGCAGGAGGAAGGACTTGAAGGAGGATGGAAGTGGCCCTGTGACCACTCACGTCAACCGTCAATGTCTGCTTTTCCACATAAGACCCTGAGCTACTCAAGGAAGAGCACGTGGACCCCAGGCCTTCGGTAGCCTCAGCACAGGCCCGGCTTGGAGCTGTTGTTCTGCGCAGATGCTGCCCAGCAGCTTCTGGGCCGGACAGAAGTGGCCCGAGTCCTCTGTGCTGTCACCGGCATGTCTGCCTGGCCTTCTCTGCGCTGATGTTGCAGTGGGAAGTGGTGGGGCTGCCCCAGGCACAGTCTCCTCGGCAGGCCTGTCCCGGGAGTCCCCCTGTTCTCAAGGGTTTGTGTTCCAGGATGGCTCCTCACTGTGCTCACTGAGTTTAGGTGCCCCCCAAATGAAGTGTGGTCAGAAATGCTCATTCTGACCTAGCTTCAAACTAGTCCCCCAAACACTGCCCAGTGCAGCTGGAGTGTGCCTGGGTCTTAACTGCCATCAGTGGGGACCCTCCCTGCCTCTCTCCCCAACACGGACCTCAGCCCTTGCCCTGCCCCTGTCCCTCTTGGACACACACTCTCACCTACACACACGCACACATTCATGTACACACATACACACCCCTACACTTTCAGATACAAAATCACACACAGACGCACACATATACACACATAGACACCTATACACATTCACACATGTACACACACACAGACATACACACAAGAGAACACACCATTCACGCCCAGATTTGCTCACACACATATAGTAACACACACACCTCTGCACAGCTCAGACACTCCACCCACAGGCCCGAGTGGTGACTGGTGCCAGAGCCCAGCTTCCCCTGGGAGACCTCTGGGCCCTGCCTGTCCCTGCAGGGCACCAGGGGTACAGGAGGGGCTGGGAGCAGCCAGGCACCTGGGGTTCCTGAGAAGAGAGCAGCAGCCAGATGGGGCCTTGGGCAGGGAGACCCACCGGCCTATCCCAGCAGACACAGGGCTGGCCCGGGAGAGCCTGGCAGATCTGCCCAGCCGAGAAGGTCCACCTGGAGAAGCTACCTGGAGCTGCTCAGGATAACAAAAGCCTCTAGCCCGCTGTTGGCCACACTTGCAGATGGAACAGAAGTATTTTTAAACTCGGTTCCCTGACCTAAAAAGGGTGTTTTTTGACTGAACACCTCATCTTTGAGGACTCTCGTGGGAGTGCTTCCTATAAATAGCTCGGCATGCAGGGGGGGTAGCTGTGGCCACTGTGGTGTCAGGGACAGCTTGGGCCTCTGCAGGGGTCTGGGGGACCTTGGGCTGTTGTCTGCCTCCCTAGGCCCCAGCTTAGAGGTTCACACTGGGTTGTTCTAAATTTCAGATTTGGAAGACATGAAAGAGGCCTGGCACCTTGTTGGCACCTTGTTGACCACATCAGGTTTAGGACACCCCCGGAGGCTGCCTCCCTGCCCTGCCACCATGTCCATGGGAGACACACAGGTCCATAGCCCACGCCACAAGGGGCTGTGGGACCCATACTCCCCAGGACGACCTGAGTGGGAGCTGTGCATTTGGAAGTAAGTTCACTTTCTTGTGTCTTGAAATCTGCGGCTTATTTTAAATTAGGAAATATGGCCAAATGATCAAATTTATCAATAATTTTTAAAGTCACCGAAGTCTCATTACATGAATGTGGGGGGGTGTTGCCACGTGTCACTCGAATGAGCCCAGCTTGCACTGCAGAGCCGGTGCCTGGTTACTTTACACAGCTGTGACTGTCCCGGGCAGCTGTGCACTGACTCTGCTGAGGCAGGTTCCTGGGGCAGCCCAGTGATGAGGCGTCAGGGGTCCCCTCGCCTCAGCCAATTCTCTCTCCTCTCTCTCCTCCAGTTATCCCCTTTGGGTCCTGGTCCTGGAACTCACCTCCCCTCTCTCTTTTTCCTTCCTTTCTGCTGCCTACAGGCCCAGCCTCACCTTTGCTCCAGTGGAGAAAGGAAGGATGGAGCCTGGGAGGGAGGGAGTGTGCTGTGCCAGGGCCAAGGGACTTCCTCACGCAGCGGCCTCGCTTGCACTGTCCTGAGAGGGAGGTGCCCTTCTGCCACCTCCCCTGGCTCTTCTCTCTCTCGGGCTGTGGCCCTGGGTTCAGGGCAGCAACTCTGAACTACTATCATGACCCACTCGTAGGTACTGAAATCAATCAGTCAACCGATTTGGATGCATGGAGAGTCTTAGAGCAAATGGCAGGTGGCTAGGGCACACGTGCTGGTGAGGGGACATGTGTTTTGTGAAATGTTGGCTCCCGAGAGACGCGGCTACATATGTCTAGGGTGAAACAGGCTTCTCCCCGTGGATTCTGTGTGGGGCTGTCAGGACACAAGTCACAGCAAACTACGGAGCACGCATTCTGGACGTTCTGTGAGCACTCCTCTATCAGATTCGTGTTTCTGGGCGGCTCCTGTGGCTCATCGAGTAGGGCGCCGGCCCCATATACCGAAGGTGGTGGGTTCAAACCCAGCCTCGTCTAAACTGCAAAACAGAAAAATAGCCGGGAATTGTGGCAGCGCCTATAGTCCTAGCTACTCAGGAAGCTGAGGCAAGAGAATCGCCTAAGCCCAGGAATTGGAGGTTGCTGTGAGCTGTGGCGCCATGGCACTCTACTGAGGGGATAAAGTGAGACTCTGTCTCTACAAAAAAAAAAAGATTCGTGTTTCTGAAAATTCTTTGTGAAAAAGGACAAAAAGCCATGAGAGATGCTTTTCCTCATGACTAACCCCAGGCAGGAGTCCTGCGGTGGCCAGGCCAGGGCGTGTGCCAGGAGTGGGTGCCACCTTCCTGGGCCGGAACCCTCAGGGCCTGTGGCCTTGTCAGCTGTCCTGGATGTGGGGCTGTGTCTCACCAGCGTCGCTCCTGCACAGCTCTCCCAGGGTCAGCCGACACCCAGACCGCAGCTGTTCATGGGGTTCCTGAAGCTTCCTGAATGCTTTCCGCCCCCCCCCCCACCCCCGGCATCAGCCATTGGAGGATGAGCTGCCCTCTCAAGCAGACACTCCCGCTGTCCCTTTATCCATACCTGAGCTTCTCGGTGTTTCCCTCTCTGTCCTCCACGGAGGCAGCTGGTGCCCCAGAACACTCGCCTTCCTTGTTTTGGGAACTTCTGTTAGTTCAGCCAAGATCTCATTTCTGGGGGACTGCTGCAAGTGGACAGCTGGGCACCCATCACCAAAGCACATGGGCACTTGAGCTCCTGGGCACTTGTTCACCTGGACACCCAGCACAAGGGCATGTGGGCACCTGGGTATGTGGGCAACTGGGAACCTGGGCACACAGGCACCTGTGCACTTAGGGATGTGGACACCTATGTACTTGGGCCCACAGGCACCCAAGCACCTGGGCATGTGGGCACCTGTGAAGCTGTGCATTGGGCAGCTGGGAACATGGGCACACAGGCAGCTGGGTACATGGGAACCTGGGCACACAAGCACCTAGGCACCTGGGCAAGTGGGTACCCTTGTACATGGGCACCTGAGCACCCGGGAAGGTGAGCAACCAGGTGCCTGAGCCATGTCTGCCCCCCTCACCATGTGGCCCTGTGCCCCTGCCTCAAATTTGTCCCCCGTCTGCACAGAGGGAATACTCAGAGTGCCCACAATTGGGGCTTCATGGGGTTGCCATGACCATGGGGGTCCCACAGTTCCTGGCATCCACCGCACTTGCGGTGATTCTCATGGCCTGGGAGAGTGATTGTGCCTCCCCCATGTATCCCAAACAGAAAGAACAAACTACAATTCCACTGAGTAGACACAAGGAGGCCCAGCAATGCCTCGGCTCCCCATTTAGTGACTGCCCAGACGCTCTTTCTGAAATGGCAATTAGCAGACCTCCAGCACCCCCTCTGTGGAGGCACCTGCTCTGCCGGGTCCTACCTGCTAGGTGGGCCAGTGCTGAGCTCAGGAGACGGTCAGCAGACCTCCAGCACCCCCTCTGCAGAGCTTTGGCTGGGAGTCAGATGACCTGGGCAAGCAAGTAGATAGGCTGGGCCTGGAGCCTTTAGGCTTCTGGTAGGGACAGCTGCCTTTGGATTACTGGGCTCTGGAAGTCAATCCAGGAGCCACCTAAGGAAGGACATTTGCCGAGTAGGGTGAGGGTTGGTGTGGGGGAAGGAGGGGGAAGGATGTCTTTTTGCTTTGGAAGCAAACACTTAAGCCTTACCTGGAAGTTATGATTTCAATCAAGTTCTGTTGTGTAGAGCAATTTTTTCCTTTTGATTTCTGGCAAAATATCTCCTCTAATATATCTTCAGTTTTCTGATTTCCCAACCTTCTGTTTAAAACCAATTTCTCCCATCTGGAAGCACAGCTGCCCTCATCCCCAAAACCAAAGTCATTAAAATGGAATCTTCCAAACCAGTTTTCACGCTTCTTTTTAATAGGAACCAGCATTTGTTTATAAAGTGTGGATTGCTATTTTTTTTTCTTAATTTGAACAAATTGAACTCAGTCGAAAAGAAAGTCATCTGCAAACCTTAACTTCCTGTTCCCAGCTGTGGAGTGATTGTCACAGACAGGGGATGAAGCCAGGGGCTCCCTGTGCCTGTTCCCGTGCCCCCCGGGGTCCTGGCCGGCAGGTGGCTCTTCTCAGGTGGCTCGCACCTGATTAGCCTGAGTTTGCTGTTACACCCTGGGTGGAAATGGCTGCCCTGGTCTCCCTGTGACTCTTAACCTCCTGAGGTCCCCCTGGGCTCTCAGGAAGGAGCAGGACTGAGGAGACCATCCTTGGGATTGAGATGGAAAATATGTCAAGATGGTGAACGGCTCCTCCCCCCAGCCCAGCCCCCAAAGCCAAGCTTGATTTCAACGTGAAATCCTAGAAAGAGGGTTGGCAAACCTTTGCTATAAGGAGACAGATAGTAGGGTGGCGGCCACATACACAGAGGCTGGTGGGTTCGAACCTGGCCTGGGCCTGCTAAAACAACTATGATACCTGCAACAAAAAATAGCCGGGTGTTGTGGTAGTCCCAGCTACTTGGGAGGCTGAGGCAAGAGAATCGCTTAAGCCCGAGAGTTGGAGGTTGCTGTGAGCTATGAGGCCATGGCACTCTGCTGAAGGTGACAGCTTGAGACTCTGTCTCAAAAAAAAAAAGAAGAGAGATAGATAGTAAATATCTCAGGCTCTGCAGACCACATGGTCTCAGTCGAGAGAGTGCCCTTTGGTCCTCATGCAGAGGCTGCCGAGATAACACTTAAACAAATGAGCAGGGTGTGTTCCAATAAAACTTTATTGATGGACACTGAAATTTGAGTTTCACATAATTTTCATGTGTCAGGACATATTGTTATTCTTTAGAACTTGTTTGCTTTCAAACATTCAAAATGTAAGAGACAAGCTGAGTTCATAAGTTGTGTGAAAATGGGCTTTGGACCAGGTTTGTGCCAGAGGCCAGAACTGACCCAAACCTATCTCAGAGCACAGAGGCAGCAGAGTTCTGGGAAGGGCAGGACTCATGACATGTTTTGTGATTTGTCCAAAAGAAGTCATATGGAAATCAGCCCCCTTAACGGAGTCAGTCATGCAGAAGGGTGGACCAGACAGGTTTTCTTCATACTTGGAGAACCCTGAGGACAAGCTAGTTCCTCAGACACCTCCTTGGGTCCCGGGAAGGTGCTTTGCTGCGTTCTTGACAGATCCTGCACTGACCAGCATCTTTGTACATCTGCCCCTTAGTTCCCACATGGGTGTAATGCTGGTAGCACAGGGACAAAACCAGGAGGGGACACCTCCGTCACACCTATCAGACAGGTGAGCCCAGTCCTTGCTGTCCAAGTGAAAATTCCCACAGCCTGATCCAACCCGCCAACTGGCAGACCTGTGCCCGTGCCCTCCGTGAGAACTTGCCTTTCACATTTCCAGCCCACCCTTGTGCAAGAAAACAAGACATGCAGGTGACAGTGTGGGATAGGGGTTCTGCCACATAACAGACATTGCAAGATGTCTCTGTAATTTCTTTAATTATTCAAACAATAAAGCACAAAGATAACAGTTTCAAGTACATTCTGACACACGTTTTTTGACAGGAGTAGATATGCATTTAGTCATGGGGGGGGGCTGGCAGTGACCACCATGCATACATTTTGCACAAGCTCTTGGCACCATTGACCCGAGGATGAGGAGTGGCACCCCACCTGGGGGGGGGGGAGGTACAGCATTGTCACACCCTGTATTTAGTTTCTCTACACAGTGGTTTCCTTTCCTCACTTATGAAAAAGAATTCATACTAGAAAGCTGTGGAAAGACATTAAAAAGAGAAGCCAGGATGGCAGGTGACAGCACCCAGCAGCCTAGGTGTTCCGTCTGGGTGAAACCCTGCTCAAGGCACCCTCATCATAGCAAACTGCACTGCAGCCATGGGCACCTGTGGGCTTGGCCAACACCTGACCCCTCTCTTTGACCATATGGGCTGCCCAGTAGTTCATCAGGTCACTCAACACAGCCAGAAGAGCTGGTGTGTCCTTTGACCGACTTAGACACGAACAGTCAAAAACCAGAAACCATTGTGAACACCAGCCTTGAACCTGCTAGCTACCTAGAGGAACACAGAAAAGTCTTTTACAAGAGAAAATGAGGACTGTGCCTGCCTGCAGAGCCTGGGCCCTGGGAGTACACAGAGGCCAAGCCGCTGGTCCCAGCACCACCCATCTGGGCACATGACCTCAGGGGATGGTCACTGGCAGCCAGACCCACCATAGGCCCAGCCTCAGGAGCCAGAACTCACCAGGTGGGGCTGAGGTCTATTCTGTCCTGCTCCCTAAGCCTGAACCACCTCCACACAGGCCTAACCTCCTAGGAGGCCCCAAGCCCATACATCTTGGCCCTTCAAAGCCCAGACTATTCAGATACTATGACCCAAAGCATAAAGCATGACAGTCACCTTCAATAAGCCAAAGATCTGGGAGTGAGCCACTGCCTGGCCCCTAGCCATAGCCGAGGGCTGAGACCCTCTTGTCCAAACCTACAGGGCAGCATAAAGCGTGGAGGAACCTTTTCCCAACTCAGCTGATATCAGGCGTCAACTGCCAGTACACACTCAAGTAGGGTTGTGCCCTGCAGATATGAGTCCACACCTAACAACCACACCAGACAGACACTTGGATTTGGAGTCACTAGTGTGGCCCAAGGACCCTGGAAGCCCTGACATTCTAGTGACTGGTCCATGAGGAGCAGGCAGAGAATGCACATTCCACAGTGGGCTTCTCCCTTGGATTGGGGGAATTCTCAAAAAAAGAGGGCAGGAGGTTCAGAGATCACCTGGCCCTCTGCTCTGGGGACCCTTTCTGGAAAGGGCACAATGTGACCTCAGAAAGCAGCAATGGGCCTCCTCTCTACAGACCAGAGGCAGCAAGACCAGGGAAGGCCTGAGGTCTGCCCAGCAGGCACAGGGAGCCTAGAGGAAGTGCTCAGGGCCTGCCCCCAGGGCCACTTCCTCTAGGCCTACAAATTAGGCTTTGCTAGTTAAGGAGTGGCAATGGGGGACAAAAGAGTCTCCATATACGGCACCCCCAAACTTTGGGAGTGTAGGAAGAACTTCACACAATAAATACTAATGGAGCTGAGGTTTCTCCAGTGATGAGAATGAACAAGTTGATTTGTTTACCTACTTTGGTTACCTACATAAGTCAGTCTGAATTCACAGTATAAGCAACACATCTAAATATAATATTGGGAGCTCCTGTCAATACTAGGTTTCCCAAACAGAGAAGCCAAAAAAGCAAAGAAAAAGGGCTGCAACAGGAATTCTTAGTTATTATATACTAACCAGTCTGTGCGTGGCACATTTTATTTCTATAAAACTATTACAAAATATTCAAAAATACATTTTAGTAAATTTACAGCAGTTATTTCTCAATTTATTAATGCAAAACATCCTTTGTTTTTCTCTGTACAAACTACAGGCTCCATCCTTGTGGGCTCATCACTATGTGCACTTTTTAAAAATATTATTTTCTAATAAATTCTTTGAAGTTAAAAATAACAGAGTTCTTCCAGTTTGTCAAAAAAAAAAAAAAAAGTGAGAGTGTGTGTGTGTGTCTGTGTGTAACAGTCTTGGCTTCCAAGAATGTGGCCAAAATGCTGATTCCAAAGCAAATACTAAACCATGAACACAGTACAGGAGATGGCTGTTACATTGGAAACTAGTTAAATTAAAATAATATATTTTCATATTTTACACTATTTCAAAAAATGAAATGTAATTCAGTTAAGTATTGATCTCTCAAAAAATCTAATTTACAATTCTGTGTATAAAAATATAATTTGTGGACCCCCACGAAGCACGTCTGAGTTTACACTTGCGGGAAAGCAGGATTGCGGCAAAGCAGGAATGCGGAGTACAGAACTTTGCTTTCTGACAAGACGAGGGACGTGTAGAAAAATAGACTCTGAGCAGGTTGCGTGGCCTCACAAAATAATCTTTCCCCCTGTGAGTACAGTTCACGTGATAATAATAAATTATCCAAGAAACAAACTATTTAAGGCTCTTGAAGGTCCGGTTCATATTATTTAAAACATCTATTCATACCAAACAAATAAATAGCCAGGAGAGGAAGAAAAAAAATAACCAAAAATAAAACAATAAACAAAAAAAATTAACTAAATACAACAACAAAACTTCCCAGGGTCTTGGTTTCCTTATAGTCTACTTTGGACTGCCCTACTTTATTATTACCATTAATTATTATTATAATTCAGTCTCATTCCGTGCGCTTTTCCCGCGTGTCTTTTGCCTCGTCTTGCGCGGCTTCCCCAGCCCCCTCCCTCCCGAGCCCCCACCCGCCTCCTGGGCTTCAGCTGGACGTGGCTGCCATGCCCAGCGGGTGCAGGGCCTCGCCGTCCAAAAGCCAGGTGCCTATTTGGTAGAGCAGCCGTGAGTACCAGTGGACGCCCGCGGCCCCCGGCGCGTCGGTCTCCCCCGGCGCGGGCGGGGACACGCGGCTGCCGCCCGCGCCTTCGCTGTCCCCACCACGGCCCGAGCGCGCGGGTGCCAGCGCCGCCAGAAGCGCGTGGGCCAGGCGGAAGGGCGCGAAGGCCCGGTGCGCCCAGCTGTGCTCCTCTATGACCGCGTAGCACGAGGCCAGCACCCGGTTGATGAGGATGGTGCCCTGGGCCGTGAGCGGCGCGTACGCGCCTGTGGTGTCCTCGCGCAGCGTCACGCTGTGCACAGCGGCGGGCAGCAGCCGGCGGTCCCCGTCGCGCTCGGCCATCACGTACACGCGCTGTCCCGGGCGCACGCGGCTGGCGAAGAGCGCCCGGCGCCCGGGCGCGCCCCCCGACGGCGGCCCGGCGGCCGAGTCGTTGTGCGGCGCCACGAAGAGCAGGTGCGCGGCGGTGAGCAGCAGGCGCTCCCGCGGCTCCCGCGTCTCGATCACGTAGAAGATCTTCTTGGCGCCGTCGTCGCGGTCCAGGAAGGTGAGGAAGTCGCTGTAGAGCAGCTGCCCATGGCTGTCCGCAGCCAGCACGCGATCCCCAGGGCGCAGGTCCTTCACCAGCTTCGTGCCGCCCTGCTCCAGATGCACGGTGGCCGAGCCGGGGAAGCAGCCGCCGGATTTGGCCGCCACCGAGTTCTCTGAGGGTGAGAAGAAGGGAAGAAGCGGGGACAGGGTGTTGAGTTCCGAGAGCGGGCGCGCCTGGGCAGGGGGTGCGCACGGCGCGCAGTGGGGCGAGCCCGGACCGGCGCAGCGCAGCCCTCCCTCCCTCAGCCGCACACAAAACCCCAGTGCACGCACACGTTTCTTAACGACTCTCCAAGATTGGGCTGCAGGGGCAAGGGTGGGCAGGCGTTTCCTGCGGGAGGCCGGTTCGGCTACCTTCCCTTCCGCCTTCCTCCAGCCCCATCCCCCGGCTCAGCACACACCCCGCGGTCGCGCGGCCAGAAAAGTGCTCGCTCTCCACTCGGATTCCTCAGGCCGCCTCCTTCCCTCCCGCCCCCGGCGCGGGCCGCGGGCCCCTGCTGCTGCGCTCCGCACTGGGCTGCGCGGCAGATCCCCCGCGCCCAGCCCAGGGCCTGGGGGTTGGCCCGTGGAGGGACGGGGGCAGAGAGTGGAAAATAGCCGTCGGAGTTGTCACAACTGGACAAACATTCCAGAGAGTTGGCCGAGGTGTGAAAATCCGAGGCTTGTGTAGATTTTCTAATTAAAATCCAGTGAAGGGCTGGCCTTGTCATTGTGATTTCTGGAATAAATAGGAGGCACTCTCGGACGAGGGGACACTTCATTTTCTCTCCTCCCCTTTCTCAGCTCGCTCTCCCGCTCCCGGGCCGCCCCCTCCCTATTTGCTCAGGTGCAGCCCCCCCCGTGTGCAGTTCACACGCGGCCTCTCCGGAGCCGGGCCTCACAGCGCTGTTTGCACAGTCAGGCCTCTCCTCTCCACCCTCAAGACAGCGCATTTGAATTGTAAATGGTCGGGCCTGTTCCGAGCGCTGGCAGCGCCCGGTTCTCAAGGCCCCTTGACTACCGGCTTTCTCGAGCCCTCTGTGGCTCTCTGAGGCTCACTGTCCCGGGACAATAATGGAAGCCGGGGCGGAGCGCAGGGAACCGGGAGGAGGGGCGGGGAGGTCCCCGTCGTCTTCGCATTCCAATCTCCAGGATCATGCTTTTTGCAAATAGAGATTGCGAGAAAGAATCTTCCTGCCGGAATTACAGAAGGTTTTTAATCTTCTCATCGGTTTCTCCGTCATGAAGTGCGGGGCTGGCCGTTGAGGGCCTCGGTGGCCCCCCGGAATGCGCCCAGGGACGCTGGTGAGCTCGAGTCGTCGAGTCGCACGACCCTGCTTGACACGCACTGCATCGCGCCCCTGCCCGCGTGCGCCGAATGCCAATGAGCGGCTCCCCGCGCGGGGCCAGATTCTGGGCCCGGATTACCGCTGCTCACTTTGGGGGGAGGCCTCCGGGGACCCCCGCTAGGGGGACCTCGCGGACAGGGTGGCCGGGGAAAGGGCTCTCCGCGTCTGGCGCAGCCTCTAGGTCTCGGAAAGACGCGCGCATGGCCCAGGCAACTCCCGCGTCTCCACTGCCCACAGGGCAGAGGAAGGAGCCCCCGCCGAGGTTCCCTCAGCGAGACTGGGGCGGGGGTGGGGTGGTGGTGGTGAGGGCTGGGGCGGGGGCCCTCGCCTTCCTTTGAGCTCTGTACCGCTGATCCAACCCTCTATCCTCACCCCTCCCAGGCCTTCCCTTTCCGAAGTTACAAGAAGCTACTATTTACCTACGAAGTGCGTGTTGACACTTTAAAAGTGTTTTCCTACTGACATATGCCATTAAAATAAAAATGGTAGACAAATGGGGAAGTCTGCCGGGGTAAGGGGACAGACTGTGAGAACTTCCTTCACTGTGAACTCAACACGTGTGAGCCCTCGGACAGGCCTGCCTAGGTGCGTGCGTGCGTGGGGATAAGGAGGCCCTTCCCGGCTGTTCCTCGCAGGCAACGGCATGTGGCGTTGCAGCCCAGGGAAACCAGCCTCTGAGTCTCTCTCCAGCTGCAGACGCGGAGCCGCAGCGTCTTTGCTGGCCCTCCCCCCCGGCTGGAGGCATCCTGGCTGGGCTCCTAATAAGAACGGATGCTTCTGGGCTTGCGGCCTCCAGATGTTGGAAGTGGTAACTACTGGGCTTATTACCTCCCACCAGGCCTCTCGCTAAAGGCTCAGCAGTGAGTGAAGTCGTTTGGAGGGGAGAGGAGCTGCAGGGGACAGAACCTCCTGCGCTTGTGCGTGGGACCCAGTTGGTTCCCAAATGAAAGAAGGCTCTAGAGTGGATGTGGCTAAACGTGCAGGGCCGCGCTCTCTCCCAGGAAAGTTCTAGTGCCCCTCCCCCAGTCCTGCTGGCTTCCCCATCTCCACCACCAGCGGGGTGGGGTGAGAGTGCTCTGGAAGCCACAGCCCCTCCAAGTCTGGGCTTGCAGAACCTGGGCCTTTGGGTTCTCAAAGGTAGGGGCAATTACTGGGTGAGGGTGGACCTCAGAGGGTATGTTTTGCAAAAGAAACCTGGTCTCCCAGACCCCTCCCTCCCCAGACCGCACCCCTTTTTTCCCCTTGAATAAGGCTCAGGGTGACACAGACCGCCATCTGTGGACAGATCCAGTGTTGCTTGGGAGGGGACATGGCTCTCGGGGTGGGGGGGGGCAGGGAACATGGAGAGGCCTGGGTCTGGGGTCACCTTACCTGCTTTCACCGAGCAGTGGATGTGCGCTTTGGACTCATAGTAGACCCAGTCGAAGCCAGCCTCCACTGCCAGGCGGGCTAGCATGCCATATTTGCTGCGGTCACGGTCTGATGTGGTGATGTCCACGGCTCGGCCCTCATAGTGCAGCGACTCCTCTGAGTGGTGGCCGTCCTCATCCCAGCCCTCAGTCACCCGCAGCTTCACTCCTGGCCACTGGTTCATCACTGAGATGGCCAAAGCGTTCAACTTGTCCTTACACCTCTGTGAAGAGAAGGGGGAACCCAACAGGAAGGCACCTTAGCATGGGAACCACCACCCACCCCAGCCCCTCAGTCAGCTGGTGCTGCCCAGTCTCAGGCAGAAAAGTGGGGAGCGAGGCTCAGAATGGGGCCTAACCAGTGCAGAAGAGAGCACAGTGGGATAGTGAGGAGGAGTTGAGCTGAGCCTTCCTAACATGGCCTGAGGAGCAAGGACAGCTTCTCAGAAACAAGTGAACTGTGTGATTCAGACTCTGACTCTGGTGTCCTCAGGGACACCATCAACAGTGCCCTCAGGTTATCCTCCCTCCCCAGGCCCTTTCTCACACCTGTGACAACCTCCACCTTTCTCCCTGGGTTAAATACCTGCCAAGGAGTCCAGAGCAAGGCCCAGGGTGCAAGTTTGTAGAAATAAAGAAAAATGCACTATGTATTTCTTAGAGGATAGAAAGCCCTGGGTTTATCTTGGGACCTTCCCCCAACCCTGTGCCTATTGATGTGAGAAGGAAACCAAAGGTGAGCAAGGGAGGGAGGTGGGGAGCTGATAGCAACTCTCCAAAGAGTGGGAGAGGGCCCAGTGAGAGGCAGCCAGGTGAGTCCTAATTCTCAATACAGGCCAGGGCCAGGACAAACATTCTTTATCTGGACAGCCACATTCTTTTTCTCCGTGGAACTCTTTTCTGCCTGGCTTTTCTGTGGTCTGATTGTGTTTCTTGTTTTCTTTAACCTGTTCCCTTCCTCCCCTCCTGTAGTCTTGGCCCCAGCCTAGAATGGTGTCCGGCAGGTTTGAAGAGCAAACTTAAGAGGTGGAGGGAGGAAAGGGGTGGGGAAGGAGGTGGGGGAGGGGAGCCAGAAAGGCCTGGAGCCTCTGAGCCCTTTGCCTGGGGAGTCTTCCTCTCAAAACCACACCGCCCCCCTCCAGCTTCCCCTAGGAGTAAAGAAACATTGAATGGGCAGTGTACATCCGGGTAAAGTGCAACTCGGGATTGTGGGAGTTAGGTCACTTTCAGATAGGGAGGCAACAGAAAACATTTGAATCAAGTGTGAGTGGGGTATGAACTCACCTCCTGGACATTTCTACTGCTGTGGGTGGGACACAGAATTCGAAAAGGGAGAACTGGCACAATTGATGACAGAGGCATGTCCCAGAGAAGCAGGCTCAGGTGGGGGCAGGAGGAGCAATTTCAAGTTGACTTCTAGAGAGGTTTTAGGGCTGGCCAGGAAGGATGCTCGCCTGGAACCGGGTCGTGGGATGGAAAGTCAGTCCTTATCTAGAGTTCTGATTTTATTGTAGGGAAACCTTTGCCAAGTGATGGAAACGCCCGGGTCAGACCTCTATCAAGGACTGCTCAGGACAAATTTCGAAACAGGAAAAGTCTTGTGTGTCTGGCAGCAATAAAAAACAGTGACATGGTTGTAGGGTTAAACATACGGGGGTGGGGGGGCGGCCCTGGTAACAGGTCAGTGCTTGCAGGTTTCTGGGCCTGCCAGCAGTTAAAAAAAAAAAAAAAAAAACGTCGGAAGGGCAGAGTTTGAGTGAGGTCATCCTGAGGATTGAACGCGTTTTACATGAAAATCAATCAGTAAACCAGGGTCAGTTTAGAACTGGGATGTGCAGCCGGGTGCGCAGGCGCACACCACCGACACGCACGCAACCCCCATTCCGAGCCCCCCACCCCAGCTCCCCTGTCTTGGGAGGGGGCGCACATGAAGCTTTAAACAGATTCCTCTGGGGAGGCCAGGGAGCCGTAAGAAGGGATGGGGAAGACCCAGAGTCCCCCGCACCCTGAGCTGCGCCACTTGGCAGGACACGGAGGGCCCCAGGCAAGGAGGTGGCGGCGCCAGGGACAGGCTGAAGCTGAGGGCTGCCCGATTGGCACCTGGTGGCCCACGCGCCCTCCCCTCCGCCCCAGGCCGGGCGCGGCCTCGGCTGGCGGGCTGCAGAACGCTCCTCCGCCCCGGCTGGGCGGGACGATCGCAGGCAAAGCCAGGAAGCCCAGGCCGGTTATTAATTCATTGGGTCGTGTGCCGCGAATCAAGCCCGACTCTGTGCAGCCACCGTGAAGCGCAGCAGGGCCGCGGGGCCCGGCCGGCTTTGTGCGGCGGAGGCCAGGTCGCTCCCCACGCCTGAGCTCCTGCCCGCTGTCCATCGGCATGGCCGCGCCGCCCGGAAGTGCCGAGGAGGGACTGGCACCGCCAATGGCCGGTGGGCGTCCCCCAGCGCGGGGCCAGGGTGTCCCAACTTGAAGAGAGAGCTGCAGCCAGTCTCTAAACGCTCCTGTCACCACCTCCGGGCCCCACACTAGGGGAAACAGCCCCTCCCTCCCTCCCTGCCGAGACAGAAAACCCTCCGCAGACCCACACCTGAGCGTCGCCGTCCCCCAGGCCCCAGTCGCATGGGAGATCTATTCAACGCGGCGTCCCAGGGTACCCCCACTTCAGCCCCTGCCCCCTCGGAGCCCCCTGGCCGCGGCACCCTCGCCTGGCACCGCGGGCGTGTCTGCGCTCCCCTCTCCCGAGTTAATATTAACCAGGAGCTCATGCGTTCCAGAACTGCTCTGAAAGTTCCACTGGGGACGATCTTGCCATGGTTGAGGGACTCGCGGCAGTCACATTACAGAGACACACAGACAGGGAGGGGGACGAGACAAGAGGAGGGACACGCACCTGGGGACAGAATCTGGGTGGTGATTTCAAACAAGGGCCAGCGGGTGAGCAGGCTCCCCGGGGGCGCAGACCTCCCGGCCAAGGTCTCCGCACGTCCCCTCTCCGCAGGCCCCGACTGCCGCACCCCTCCCGCCCTGGGCCCCCCTAACTCTGAGAATAAGGACAAGGAAGGGAGAGAAGGGTGAGCCAGGGGTACCTCCCAGGCTGGTACCCCCACTGTCAGGTTTTTAAGGGATCTTTGTGAGATAAGCCAGGCCGGGTTCTCCCCACCCAACCCCCACTTTGGCTGTGCCTCCCCCTCCCTTTGTGTTGGGAACGGGAATAGCCACTGCCCAAGGAAAAAAGTATTTGTTTTCGTTTCGTTCGTCTGAGGGAAGTTGACAGAAGGTCAGAAGTTCAAATGCTGCCAGCGCGCGGCAGCGAGAGTGGCCGAGCGCTGGGCCGCTGAGCCTTGGGTCCCGGGCCTGGGTGGCTGGAGCTGGGGCTGGGGCTGGGGCAGGGACCCGCCCCGGCTCTGCTGGAGGCACGGGGGGCGCTGGAGGGGGGTTCGACCCGGTAGGCCGCTGGAGCCTGCGCTGCCCACCCTCCTGCCCTCGGTCGGTCCCTCTGTCCCCGCCCCCATGCGGGACAATTGAGGCGACCCTAGCACTGCGTGGAGCTCCTTCAGGGCCCCAGCTCCGGGCGCTTGGGGTGGCAGGGACCGGCGGCTGGAGCTCCGGTCGCCCTGGAAGCCAAGCCGCGGGGATCGATGACCCCGGAGTGAGCTGGGCTAACGCGCGTCTGCTCTGCGTGCGGCTCTGCGCGCTAGCATTCTGGCGGCCGGGAGGCGAGGCCCGGGCCCTGGCAGGGGCGCCGGCCAAGGACCCTCTCTGCGGCGGCGTCCGCCTCCCGCAGCCAGGGCGAGAGCGGACCCGCTCTGGCTCTGGGACCTCGAGTGTCCCCGCCCCCGCCGCTTTCTACTGCTTCGCCTGCCTGCTCAGCCGGAGCGAGGGGACAAGGGGATAGGCTCCCTGGGCTAGCGGGAGAGCTCCCTCCAGCCAGCTGCGTGCACCGGGCACCCCCGTGGCCCGTGCAGAGTTAATTGTAGCTCGCGCTGCTCTCCCGCACAGGCGCGCGCGTCCACACTCGCAGGCCAGATTTAAGGTGGTCGGGAGCTGATAAGGGAGAGCTCCACTCTTCCCACTTCTCTGCTTCCCGCGAGCTCCTCTCCTTTGCTGGCTCCACAGTAAGCCCGGGGTCCTGGTTGAAGCCGGGCGGTGGGGAGGTACTTCTTCCCTCGCTCCATCCGCACCTCCCCCTGCACTCGCAGCCCACCAGCGCCTCTCCGTCAGCGCTGAGCGCACCTAGCCCTAAAGGTAGGACTTGAATATTTTAATAGGGCAATAAAAAGGATGTTGACCTATATTTGCAAGGAAACCCATTTCTAGCTTTCAGTTATACGTGCATGGAGTTTCAGAAAGTCTGGAATTGGCTGGGAGATTGGCAGCTCGCAAGTCTCCAAGGAGGTGGGGAAGGAGAGGAGAATCATATTTTGCCTTGCTTCTCCTCCCCCCACCCCACCGATATTTATTCGCCCCTAATTCTTATGCAAGCAGGTTGAAAACTAAAGTGATGCAATGCCAGTAAGTTATAAGTCCCTCCCCTAAGGTACCTCAAGCCTGGGAGAATGGAAGAGCATCCTTAAAGCAATATCCATACGTTCACACTCTGATGTGAACGCACAACTGCCCAGGCTGGAATAGCGATCCCAGCTATGCGATAGAGCCAGGGACAAGCCTGGTGGCCTGAGGAACCCCCGCCTTTTGTCAGGACAGCTCCTGGCTTTACCAGTGGAGAATTCTTGGTGAGGACCTACAGGGTGGGGGTGGTAGCAGGGGAGAAGGACACGGAGGCAAGGGGAGCCCTGCAGGTCTGGGACCCCAAGCTCAAGGCTGCATTTGTACAGTGCCCTGGAGGGAGTGCTTCCTCACCTCTCCCTCCATTCCCACTGCTGACTTGGAAAGGGCAGACACCCCAAAGTGAAGGTCTGCCCAAGTTACATGCCCGGGTGAGGCAGGATGGGGAAGGCCGCTGTAGCAACACTGATCCAATCAGGGCCACAGTGGGGACCACCTCCTGTCCTCACCCCCACCCACACCCTAAACTTCTCCAGCTGGACCCTTAACCTCCATCCTCCTCTGCGAAGAGAAAGAGATGCAGGGTGGCCAGGAGGGTGGGGAGGAAGAGGGTGAGACCGCCCTGGGACCTGCCTGGAGAGCAACGCGAGTTAAGTGTAGAACTGCCGGCCACACGCAACCCCCTTCAAAGCAACACATTCCGCGCCCGGAGCGGGGTTTCTACCTGAGTCATCAGCCGGTCCGCTCCGGTGTTTTCCTCATCCTTAAATATGATGTCGGGGTTGTAATTGGGGGTGAGTTCCTTAAATCGCTCGGAGTTTCTCGAGATCTTTCCTTCGTACCTTCCGCTGGCTCCTAGGGTTTTCTCCGCCACGTTGGGGATAAACTGCTTGTAGGCTAAAGGGGTCAGCTTTTTAGGGTGCCGCCTCTTCCCGAACCCCCTGCCAGGTCCACACGCCAGCCCAGAGCACAGGAGCAGCGAGGAGACGAGGACCACCAGCAGACATCTCGCCAGCAGCAGCATCTCGCCCCTGGAACCCGATGACTTCAAAGCTGTCCCCGTGCGGGCTCTGCTCGGGTGCGCGCGGCGGGTGTGTGCGTGTGCGCTCTGCCTCGCGCCCTCGCTCGCCGCCTCGCTCTTTCTCTTCCTATATAACCTTGCCCGCCGCCGCGGCAGGGGACTCTCCGCGGATCCCCACCCAGGCAGGGGCTGGAATGGCAGGCTGCGGGGCGCTGATAACGGAACACATCGGAGTAGGGTCGCGAGACAGCAATCAAAAGACAAAAAGAGTCTGATTTTAAATGGTAGCAAGCCCGGGGAGCTTGTGAGCGAGGCCGCCTTTAGCGCTACATTATAGCTGGCAGGGGCGCATCTGATTGGCCGGAGCTGCACAAGCTTGTCTTCTGATGTTAACCCTGAAGAAGACTACATTTTTTTCCCCTGTTGCTGCTGTTGCTTTATTTTCACCTGAAGGCCTCGAGTTAAAAAAAAAAAAAAAGAAATCTTTACCAAGATAAAGGTGGGCGGGAGGGAGGAGGCGCCCTTCCCGGGATGGCATCAGCTACCCTGAGCTTTGTGTACGTCTCTGCACTTCCCCCTTTACTTTCTCCGGAATGGTAGGTGCTTCAGTTAAAACCAACTTAAGTTTTTAAAGGACAGTTTAGATCCCCCTCCCAAGTTTCAATGCTCAGTCTCTCGCACGTGTGAGGGGCAGAGCTGCCCAGAGCTGCCCAGAGCTCATAGGCCTTCCTGCATTTGGGAGAAAGAGGACTGAGCTTCCTATGGAATATTCGACAGCGGTGGTTGAGGATAATTACAAGTGACCTCTCACTTAAAACATTGCCATTTGAAATTCTTTAAGCACCTTAGAAAAAACTTAAAACCCCTTGCCACTGTGTTTCAATTACTGCTTTAATACATACATATAAAAACAAACCTCTGTAAATGGGGTAGGGGACATCAGGGCAGAGACAGAGTGAGGTGAAGGCCGGCAGGGTGAGGGGTGAGGGGTCTGAGGGTCTGGGTGCTGTGCCCCAGTGAGGAGGAGAGAGCGTGGCTGGCCTGTCCTTAGGCTGGAGGCCACTGAGCTGGGGCAGCGGTGCGCGGGCGAGGCCATGCACGCACCACCCCCACGATCGATCGATCAGAGCAAAGTGCAGGCCAGGGATGAGGAGAGTGTGCAGTGCCGGCTCCTTGCCACAGCATACAGAGCTGCCTGACTTGGGGCCCAACCAGCCATCAGTCCTCAGGGACAGGAGCCCTGGGGGTACTAGTGGAGCAGTGTTCTGGTCAGGGAGAGGCAAGGGCCTGGGCCTGGGGTTCAGTGATGACAGTGTCCCCAGTCCCCTTCCTTCTTTCCGAAAAAGCATCTCCAAAAGTGCTAACTAAACCAGAAAAACTAAAATCTGCAACACCCCTTCTTTAAGGCCAGTCCTGTGGGGTGGACGTGCCCTGTCAGTGCTGTTGGGAAGTCACAGCTCTCCCCTGTGTGGCCTGTCAAATGGAGGGAGAGGCCCAGTGAGAAGTTCAGACCCCAAACAATGTGAAATTTCCCACAGGCTCCCTTTGCAGGTAAAGTTTTCTTTGCAGGGTTGGGGGAGGAGAGACACATCTGAAGAGCATCTACTTTTGGTCTACGAGGCTGAGCCAGACCAAGACGGGGCAGTCTGGGCCCTGCGGAAGGTTCACCTGAGCTCCCGCACCCCTGCTTTCCTCCCTAGGAGACACATAGAATCTCTGGGCAGGGCCAGGAAGCACCCACTTCGTCAGGGCCAGCAGAGCTCAGCTGGAGAGCCCAGGATACTGTGTGTCCAAGTGTGCCTGTGTTGTGTGTTCCCAGTAAAACCAGACCCAAGAAAGGAGGCAGGTGGGTATAACATCACTGCCCCACTGTGGCGTGTCATGTTGCCCCCACTTTTCTAGCTGGCTCCCCCCTTTACAAGCCCAGGCAGTGCAGAGGGGCTGGAGGGATGTGGCGGGTGGCTCTCTATAAAGCTCTGCTGGGCTTGGGGTGCCCCAAGTGGGTTCAGCCCCCTCTTGGCAAAGAGCAGGGAGGCTCATGGCTGGCACTGCGCTCACTGAGGTTACCAGGGTCATTTCCGCAGGCCTTCTAGCCCCAAGGGACAGGGAGGCCACTTTCCTCTCCTCGTCTGCTAGCACTAGAAACCCAGGAGAGCCTTCCTGGGTAGTGTCCCCCAAGATTGGCCTGATTTTAAAAATAAAGTGAGGACAGACATTAAAACCTGCCGGACGCCTTATTTTGGAGGGCTTGCTCCCACCATCACAGTTTATTTTTATTGTCATAGAAACCAGGGCAGCAGTCTGAGCCACCAGAGTCTCTGCGGTGACTCTCAATCCTCCATGACCCAGACACCCTGCCTCCCCCCTCCAGACAATTTGGGCCTCTGTCCCCATGCCCACGAGAGGCTTCGAACCCACCCTCTGCCGACCAGAGGCCAGACCTGCAGCCGGCCCTTCAGTTCATCTGGCTCCGCCTTTTCTCCTCCTGATTGTTGCAGTCCCACGCTCCCTCCCCTGCCGTCTTCCTGCCTTCTCCGAGACCCTGCTGAGGACAGGTGGCCCCGGCTTCTGCCCCAGCCCTGCACTGGCCCGGCCCTGCCGCTAGATGGCCTCCTCACTCTGCTGTCAGGCCGCAGTCTGCGGTTGGGGAAATTCCCAAGTCCCAGGTCAGAGGCCCCCGGAGGCAGGGCTAGCCTTGTCGGTTCATCCTCTCCTCGTCCCTGTCACCAGCTTCTGAACCCCCATTTCCCTCGGTTTGTGCGGCCGGGTCCTGCACCAGACCCTGGCCTGCCACCGTGCCACGGGCGTTGCCTCAGCTGCTATCTCTTGCCTCTGATCTTACATCTCCCTTCTTGGTGTCCCCTTTGGCGTCTCTTCTCACAGGGCACTGTGCAGTCTCTTTCTATTCAGCCATCCCATCTCAGTTTCTTATTGAATTTGATCCAGTTTTGGCTAATGGACTGTCTGCCACCCCAGCTCTCTTCGTGATTATCAGCCGGGCCCCGCCCTGACCCCTGGACCTGGGGATGGGCCCAGGAACACCTGTGGGCCGTGGACTGCCACCTAGATATGGGTGGACCGAGGTGACAGTTCCCCTCCTGTGCATCATAGGGGTGAGGGCCCAAAGTGGTCCCAGTGCTCCCTGGACTCCCTGCATTCACAGGAGGGGCCAGCTGGGAGAGAGCCTCCAGGATATACAAGACAGCCAGGACACATGACTGTGGCCAGCAGGTCGAGCTGGCCCTGCTAAGGGCTGGGTGGGGCTGGATACCTGAAGCATGGTCAGTGCTGCATTTCTGTGTGGGCAGCCCCAGCTGTCCACTGGCCCTGTGGCTGCGATGGAAGCCTCTTCCTTCTGGTGTCAGCCATGCTCTGAAGCTGGGTGCAGGGGCTACCTTCATGGCTGTGGCCTGGCCTGTATGCTCACAGAACCCAGTGGGTATGGCCATGTCTGCTTTCCAGAGCACAGACCTGGGGCATTTCCCACCTACTTCATGTGGGGCCCTCAGCCAGCTCTCAGGGTTCCACTGGTGGTGGTCGAAGAAGCTGGGGTTTGTGGATGAAGAGACTGAAATGCAATTTCTGGAAAGATCATGTAGCCAGCTGGTAAAGAGTCAAGGTGGATGTCCTGTGGTGGGAGGAAGGGTGAGGCCCAAGCCCCCGCCGGAGCATGTGCTCCAGGACTTGGTGCTCATTTTCACTCTTCTCTGTGGAGTCAGTCAGCGTTCATTTTAACCAATGAGTGAGGTCTAAATAATGTCTCAGGTATGTGGCTCTTTGCTGTTTCAAAGTGGTTTTGTACCTGTGGTCTGGGGTGCCTCCAGCTGTGGGCATGAGCTGGAAAGGGGGCTGCAGGGCAGGTGACTTGTACCGGAAGGGGGTTCCCAACTTCTTCCTCTGGCCCTGAGCCTGTGTGCGCCCCCGTCCAGTGGCTGCCTGGGCACTACCTGGAGATGATCGCTCCTCAAATCTTTGTTCCTAGTTAAAATGCAGACCGCCCTGGGGAAGTTGGTGCATTAAACTCCTGTGCACATTAGAATCACCTGGGAGCTTCGGGAAAAAAGCCAGCAGGGCCCAGGCCTCCCTCCTAACGACCAAGTTGAAATTTCTGCTTTGCTGACTTCCCTGGCAGGAATCCCCAAGCCCAGGGGTGGGGTGGGAAGAGGGCTCCGGGTTTTCAGCCAGGTCCTCCCCTCTGGACACCCTGTGAGCACCCTGGGCCTTGTCTGCCTGGTGGGCTGGTGTGGAGCAGAGGCCAATGCCTGAAGTGTGTGTGTGTGTGTGAGGGATGGCAAGTGTGGGAGGTGTGACCAGGAGGCTGGGGTGCCTTGGGGCAGGGAAGGTGTAGGACTGGGGTCCTGGATGCTGTGATAAGCAGCTTCTCTCCAGAGTAGCCAAGAGCTGGGATTGGACAGAAAAGGGGACTCCTGGCTCTGCGCCCCTCAATGTCTCTTCCCTGGGGAGTGAAGACTTAGTGCATTTCCACCCTCTGCTGGAGAGATCTCCTGACTAGTCAAGGGGGACTGAGACCCATCTGGCAGGCCACAGATTTCATCCATCATCTGGGCAGCTTCTGTCCAAACATTTTCTTTGAACAAGAGAGAGAAAAGGGGTGCAATGCTGGCATGCAGAAACAAAAGTCACTTCTTTACAGGAGTAGAACTAACTCAGAGTCACCAGGCAGGGATGGCAGTGGACAGCATGTGTCCACACAGAGCGTTGTGCCCCCGCCCCCTTGCCAGCAGTTCTGGACCCTTCTGCTGCTGCTTGCCCACTCGCACATGCTCCCGCCTCCTCCTGTCAGAATAGAAATCCAAGTCCCTCCAGGACTGCATTTTCTAGAAAGACTGAAACTTTCGTGGATGGCCAGGGATTCTGTGGGGACGTTCCTGGGCAGACCTGCATAAACCAAGAAGCTCTGCTGGGTGCTTCCACTCCTCTCACCCCCGCAGCTGAGCTTTGGGCTCCTGCGCAAGTGATTCAACCCTGCAAGACATCTGTTTCTTTGTTTGTAACATGTGGGTCTGAAGCCAATGATGCCGGTGCCAGAGCCCAGCAGCCCAGAGTCCACAAGTCCATGATCTTAGCCCCAGGAGAGTTGAGGGACCTCACGCACCCCACTCTCCTTAGAAGGAGGATCAACAAGAGCCAGACTCCCCCACCCTATGTGGGTGCTTGGAAGGACCCAGGCAGCCCCAGAGGTTCAATGTCCTGTCTGGGGTCACACACCTGATCCACAGCAGGGCCTTGAATCGGACCAGATAACCTGCTGGAGAACTTGCTGCTAAACGTCTTATCTGGCAGCGATGTTTCCTGAAGCTTCTCTATCTGTCTGGATGTGTCATTCAGAAGGGGAGGCAGGTGAGTAGAAAGAAGGCCCCATCCCCCAGGAGCACAGAGGTGGGACCCCATCTGGATACATGGAAAAGCAGACCACCTGTCAAGGAGACAGGCAGGGCCCAAAGCCAAGAGTTTTGGGCCTGTAGAAAGTGATCCAGAGACTGGGAAGAGGGAGAGAATCAGGGCATCTGTGTAGTTTTCCTTGTTCTGCTCTGTCCTGAGCTCCCTGTACGTTTATAAGGCTCAGACCCATTGGACAACAGGACCCAGCATCTGTTTAGTGTGTCTGAACCTATAAGGAGCTTTAGAGTCCTTATTCAGAGGGGCTCGCAATGGTCCCTGTTTCTGTTTTACAGAAAAGAGGGCCACCCTGAGCTCTCCTTGTCCATTCATGAGGCCACTGGGGGATAACGGCCAGAAATGCAGAATTGTGAAAATCAAGGGCCTCCCCAAGCCCATGTGTTTCCCACCACCCTGACCTGTGGGCCCAGCTCTGCTGGCTTATCATACCACTAGTTGACCCATGGTCTCTGAGTCTTTGTGTATATTGATATTATACTTGGGGAATCTTTATTTGACTTTTGACATGTTTACTAATTTCCAGAAGAGCAGGTCCCACAGCTCCCAGCTCAGAAGATGCTCAGTAAATACTAGTCAGTTCTGAAGCTCCATCTTGGTTGGCTCGTTAAACCCATGGTATGCTGTGAAATGCACTTTTGTGATCGCAATTTGAATAGTAACCCAATCATACAAAGCAAATAAATAAACAAACCACCACCAATAATAACAAAATAAGGTTTCTAAAATGTCAATTGCATGACCCAGGAGCTTTTCTTCTTACCAAGAGGAACCTGGAAGCTGAGTTTTCTGTTGCTCTGGAGGCAGAGTTGGTTCAGGGGGGATGGAGGCGGTGCTGACTTCTCCTTTTCCCACATGCTGCACCCCTAGGCCCCGTGCCCACCAGGAGGGGCAGTCCAGAGGCTTGGAATGTGGCCATGGGCTGTGGTTTGAATCAGGGTCATTTCTCTGAGCCAGTGGGTTTGAACTGGGTCTGAACCCTCTTTGAAGTCCACTAGCTGTGTGACCTTGGGCAAATCTCTTAACTGCTCTGAGCTTATTTCCCCATCAGTAAAATGGAGAAATCTCCTTGCCAGGTATGGTAGGGTTTTGTTAGGAATGGGCATGAGTTGTGTGTGTGTGTGTGTACATGCTCATCCACGGGTGCAGGGCTGTTGTCCGGAACCAGTGTGTGCCGTGTAAGTGAACTAGGGTGGGTGATTTCCCATTCAGATGGACTCACATCGCAGGCACGTTCTCCTGTTGGGACTTGCCACTTTTATTGGTACGAATATACTTAAGGCCAAAGGCAATTTGCTTTAAAATAATTTGACTGTTTTTAAGCAGAGTAGGTCACATGACACAGGTCACTTCTTCAGTTTGACAAAAGAAGACATCCAATCAAATTGAATTAATTTAAATAATCTTACTTCTTGTCGAGGCTCTACATCCCTTTGCTTCCTTCAGACAGCAAATGGAGTGAGCTAGTGAACTTATCTCGGGGAAAAGGCCAGGGGGGTCTGTCCCACCCACACAATTTTTTACTTGGGATGGAAACTCTCCGTGGCATCCTAGCTCCTTACGGATGAGCATTCTCTGTGATAATCTAAGACAGTCTAAGAGGGTTGCATTGCTAATAATGGAGTACTTTCAAAGGGCATTTGATCCTTATAGTAATACTATGGAGTAGAGACAGACCACATATCATGATCTCCATTTGACAGACGAGGAAATGTAGGTCTAAAGACAGATTAAATGACTTTGCCTGGAGTTACTCAGCTAAGTCTCCGGTTCCTCAGCTATTGTTCTTTCCATTTTCCTACCTTTTAACTGGGGTGTTACTCATGCTTGTGTATGATCACTTTGAACCCAAGTCTTTCAGCCTCAAAACTTGAGCTTCCAGAAGTCTCTCGGGGTTCAGGCATTGTGTCCCAGCCTAAACACATTTCTTTTTTCTGGTGAAGAACAGCCTTTTGGTTTCTGCACTGACTCCTTGTCCATGGGGTCTGAGCCCACGGGGAAGTGAGCCCTCCTCACTGGCATCTTCTCTTGACGGTGCTCAATGTCATTTGTTTCCATGGGTGTGGGGAGTGGAGAGGCCCGCAGGAGGTGGGGGGGCGGGGTGCCAAGAGAAACCAAAGGCATGAGATCAAGTCAAACTCAACACTTCTCCTCCTGCCCTTTGCAGTGGGAGGATGCTTACCCCAAAGTACACAAACCAACAGACTGAATCCCAGCGTCTGTTTGAGCAGTGCCCAGACAAAGCCTGCCCTCTGGAGTCCTCCTCTGGGCTCCGCCCCACCATGGTAACCGCTGCATTCACTGGGCCATGGTAGCAGGCCAAGTATGTGCTTGATTGTCTTGGATTCCCTTCTTTCTTTCCATTGGCAGACGGTGTTTGAATGTTGTGTACATGTTTTCTTTCTTATCCTGACATATTTATACCCTAGTTTTGTTTTGTTTTGTTTTGCTCAGTGGAGGAGCCATGGGGTTGGGAGGTGATGGAGTGGCTGGGAGATCCTTTGTATTAGATGGGTCAAGAATGCCAACCTACGGTCCTTAAAATTCTACCACCAAAAGGCTGTTGTAGCCATCTCTCTCTGGGGCACACCCGTCAATGGACTTAGAAGCAGTTTTAAGACTGCATGCCAATGTGATCACATGGCATTTTGATTCGGCTATTAAGGAAGAGGGTATAAAGGCTTTAGATACCTTAGGCAACAGCTCCATAAAGGAGGTAGTAAAACATGTAATTAGGCAAATCAAATAAGGCACGGTAACAACTTTCAAATATTTAGTCACATATCATTTCCCATTAATTTACTGTGTGCTTAAATGAGGTCTGCATTTTTATAATCCCCTGTAAAAATAAATGCAATGGCAGAAGCCCGGTTTGCTCTCAGAAGCTGCTTACTCACATCTTTGGGGGTTGTGATAGTGGTGGTTAATTTCACCTGATGGAAGGAGAAGAGCAGAAATAGGGTCTCTCAAGGGTGACCCTGGAAAACCCAGTGGTTGCATCAACATCCTGTTAGGTTTAAGTTGGATTTAAGACTGTGCTATGGATCCTTAGAACTTACTGGTCTCTGTTCCCAACTACCATCTATGCCAGGTAGCTCAGCCCCTCTCCCAGTTATGGCCATTTTGCTCAAATCTGTTGTAATGTGACAACTAATCCATCGGTCACCTTTCTTTGTAGAAATAATTCTAATCAGTAATTGCTTTTGGGCAATAGTTCAATTCTGCTGTCATCTTTTGGCTCCCAGCATCATAACATTATCTGAGTAGCTCTAAGGGCAGTAATACATTTTACTATTATGGAACTCCAGGCCAGATGGTATTTATTCTTGAGCTTAACCATTAGGTTAATACATGCCTTCCACATCTTACTCAGTCCCCTCTGTACGGAAAAGATGTGTGCAAGAGGCCAGGTCTTCAGCATTCAATGCCCAGTTTCTAACATGTGTCTCTCTTAATTTGTGGCATGTAGACACAATTTGGGATTACTGAAGTGGTTTTCAGGGAAGGGTTTGTAAGGTCTTAAGATTCAGCACAAGGGGAAGGATTGAGTGAGGAAAACAAGCATTAGGTCAGAGGCAAAGCAAGAATCCCACGTAAAGAGTTTCAGACCTGCACTTGTGTGTACGTGGCTACGTGACACTTTGGAAGGGGGAAGCCAAGGCAGACAGGTGCAGAGGTGAGGGGCAAGGACCGTCATCCCTCTCTGTCTCTCCCACTTGTTCTGTCTGCATCACATCCTCCTAGAAGGGGGCTTTCCTGTTCTTTCTCTTGTTTCGGGATGTTCTGCTCACAGGTTTGGGTAGGTATATTCTCAGCTGTGGAATTTTCTGTGGTCTCTTATAGCTTTGTAATTGCTCACGTTGGAGGTTTAAGTATCTAACCGGTCTTATTTACTCAATGATACATTCATTAAGAAGTTTAATTAAAACGGGGGCTATCTGTTCTTGACGGTCGTCTTAGATTTGGGGAGCTCTGTGAGGAATAATGGGAAATTAGTGCCCTCGGAGCATTAGAGAGCTGGCGTGACTACTCCATGCTCCTCAGGGACTTTAAAAATTGTGACGATTTTCCTGAGTCTTTTTTCTTTTTTGTCCTTCTCTTAAGGTAGAGAAAGAAAGAATTTTTTTTTTAATAGAAAAAAATCATGGCATTTGCTCCTGGTACAAAGGTTTCTAAGACATTTGTTATGAAGGAATAAAAATCCTATTAAAATATTTATAAATCTAAATAACCCCAGAAGCCACACACACAATTAGGCCTTTCAGCTTTCTATTCTGAAAGCCAGATAAATCATCATTCGGAGAGTGAAGATGAAAAATCAGAGCAAACACAAAGTGCTCAGATGGCTACCACAAAAGAAGGCACGGAATGTGGTCTGGAAAATCATCCTTGTCTCTGAGCCCTGCACAATCCACAGACATCCCAGGAAACCTTTGAATTTCTGACTCATCAAAAAAAAAAAAAACCAGAAAAATAAAAATGTGTGTGTTGTATCTTGGGAGAGCATCACCAAAGTTTAGAAGTAGAAGGAAAATGAGAAATTGGATCCAGTTCTCCAGTTTTCTAGGTGAGGAAACTGAAGCTCATCTGATCCAAGGGGCTTGCTCACGTCAAAGTGTCAGGGAGGGGTTTGAAGTCTGGCCTGTGTCTAGCTCTAAAATTCAGGGGGCCGTGCACCAGGTATTTTCTGGGTGTGGGAGGGTTCCAGAAGAAGCTTATTCACTGGCTCATTTACCATCAAACACATCCATTTGTTTCACAGTCAATTCGTAACATATGCTAAGAGCACCCGGGGAGTGAGTCAAGGCAACAAGTCCTGTCATGAGCCAGCAACAAAGGGCTATGAGATCCCTGGAGAGGAGGCCACAGGGTTCTCATACTCACTCCTGGGCCTTGGGGGTTGGGGTGGGTTTCTCAGCAGGGGGTGGGGGACGCCATGCATTGCTCAGGTGGGGTGAATTTGGAAGCCACACCCCTCTGAGGCAGTACTGGGATCTCCAGTTTCTCCAGGAAGTTTTCTGTTTCTGGTTGAGTACTTTGTCCTGCCCCAGCATCCTGGGTGGAGCCATGAGCCTCCATTGCTTCTTGGAGTCAATGGTTAGTCTGTCCATCCCCTTTTCACTTACTTTACTGCAATAGAAGCCCTTCCACAACCACGGTCATGGTCCCCACTGTGAAGTCAGAAAATCCCGGCTCCCAAGGGCCCATGCAGGTCTGATGACCCCTTGCTCTGTTGCATCATCTTTCACCAGCTTAAGGATCTGATTTGAAGGTTTCTTCTTTTTAGTCACTCAAAGATTTCTCTAGGTATGTAAGCTGTCCTTTCCAGACAGGTATTGGACCTTCAGAAAATGACATGTTACCCACCATTTTGTATATTTGCATCAGGGGTGGTGCTCCTGGCCTAGCTCAGTCCCCTCTGTTATTGTGACTAGATCTCTGCTGATCTCATTTTCAAGTAGCTCTCCATTTGGTGGCAGCTCCTGGCTTACCTGGTCCTGAGCATCCCCCTGGGAGGCTGGGATTTGGCTCCCTTGGTTGCCGTGGCAGCTTCTGCACCAGGTATTCTGTGCAGGGTACAGGGCTCTCTGATCCAGTCTGGGCAGGATGCTCACCCGGGGGCCTCGAGTGAAGGTCTGCCAGGTGAGCACGAGGCCAAAGGAGAGACTTTATTGCCAGAAGAAGAAGGCGATGGTGTGGGGCAGGCTGTAGCACTTCACCTCATTTATTCACCACTGTGGCTATTTTGACTACCAAGGAGAGTGACAATGATATAACTGTTATGCAGAATACCATATGATCCAGAAGTTCTACTTCTGGGAATATAACCAAAGAAAGGGTTGAAGAGCAGTCTGCATTCCCATGTTCCTCCCAGCACTGTTCACAATAGCCAAGACGTGTAATCAACCTAAGTGTCCACTGACGGGTGGATAAAGACACAGTGCGTATACCCACCCTGGGATATTATTCAGCTTTAAAAAGAGGAAATCTTGCCATTTGCAGCAATATGGATGAAACTTGAGGACACTATACTAAGTAAACCGAGACAGGCACAGAAAGACAAATGCCACATGATGTCACCTACATGTGGTACGTGAAGCAAACGTCAAACTCATAGTAACAGAGAGCAGATGGCAGTCACCAGGGGCTGGGGGCAGAGAGAGGGAGGGGACGTTGGTCACAGGGTACAAACTTTCAGTTATAATTGGAGACCCAGGTACAGCAAGCAGGTAACGCTAGTTAATGAGAACGTATTGTATGCTTGAAATTTGCTAACAGTAGATCTCAAGTTTTCTCAAGACAAAAAAATTGCTGACTTTGCGAGGTGATGGATATGTTAATTAGTTGGATTATAGTAATTTTTCCACAGTGTACACATATATCAAAACATCATGTTGTATATCCTAAATATATACCATTTTTTTGTTGTTGCAGTTTTGACCAGGGCCAGGTTCTAACCTGCCACCCTCGGTATATGGGACTGGTGCCCTACTCCCTGAGCCATAGGCACTGCCACAATTTATACAATTTTTATTTGTTGATCGAACTTTAATAAAGCTGGGGAAAAGAGTGCCACATGGAACCTTGAGCACAGGGCCTGGTCTTACACTTCTGAATTTCTTCTGCACCTTGAATACATGCTAGGCCAGGTGAAGAGTGGGTGTCAAGAAGGTGACCAGCACCAGCACTTTGGGTATCTACCCAGTAGATAACCCAAAGGTGCCCAACACAAGTGCCCGGCATGGGTGCTCAGCAGCTGCTCAGCAGGTCCCCAGTACAGGTGCCCGGAGAGTCCCCAGTACAGGTGCCCAGCACAGGTGCTCAGAATGTCTCCAGTACAGGTTCCCAGAAGGTCCCCAGTACAGGTGCACAGCACAGGTGCCCAGCAGGTCCTCAGTACAGGTGCCCAGAAGGTCCTCAGTACAGGTGCACAGCACAGGTGCTCAGAATGTCTCCAGTACAGGTGCCCAGCAGGTCCCCAGTACAAGTGCCCAGAATGTCTCTGGTACAGTTGCCCAGCACAGGTGCCCAGAAGGTCCCCAGTACAGGTGCCTAACACAGGTGCTCAGAAGGTCTTCTGTATAGGTGCAGAGCATGGGTGCTCAGCAGGTGCCCAATGCAGGTACCCAGCACAGGCCTTGGTAGGTGTCCAGCAGGTGCCCAGCACAGGTGCTCAGCAGGTGCTCAGCAGGTACCCAACAGGTGCCCAGAAGTACCTAGCACAGATACTCAGCAGGTGCTCAGTAGGTGCTCAGTAGGTGCCCAGCAGGTGCCCAGCACAGGTGCTCAGCAGGTGCCCATCAGGCACTCAGCAGGTGCTCAGCAGGTGCCCAGCAGGAGCTCAGCAGGTGCCTAGCAGGTGCTCAGCAGGTGCCCAGCCGGTGTCCAGCAGGTGCTCAGCAGGTGCCCAGCACAGGTGCTCAGCAGGTGCTCAGTGGGTGCCCAGCACAGGTGCTCAGCAGGTGCCCAGCACAGGTGCTCAGCAGGTGCCCAGCACAGGTGCTCAGCAGGTGCCCAGCAGGGGCTCAGCACATCTCCCCCCAGTGCTGCCTGATGGCCATGCCCTCCTCAGCAAGGTGGGAGTCTCTCTCTGATCTCCCTGTCCTAGAGGAGGCCTCTTTCCCAGAAGGGTTGGGAGATGCAGGAGAAGCCAGGTCTGCGGGGCCCTCTGCCTTCCAGTGATGACCTAAGTTGTGCAGTCAGGAGATGGGTGCTTTAACAGAGCCGGGCGGTGTGGCCAGCAGCCACACCTGGCACACCCTTTGGGGACTCAGCACTTGGAAAGAGCGAGGTGCCCAGGGATGTATCCAAGGTTCTGGTCAGGCTTTGCTGACCTGGCCCCCTTCTCTCTCCGGATGAGGGGCAGGGCTGCTCAGCTGTCTGGGGTAACACTCCCAGCATCAGCGCCCACTGCAGTGCTGTGGTAGCATGACCCAGGCCGCTGCTGGTGCCTCATGGCTGGGGCTCTACTGGTGAGTGGGAATCTAGCTGGAGAAAAGCCATATTCACAGGATGAAATCAGGAATTCCATGAGCAGCACCTGAATTTCTGAGTCAGATGGAGGATCTGAGGGAGCTGGGAGATATTTGGGAGGAGGAAGGGCCTGAGCAGAAGGGTGTCAGGAGGTGAGCCCTGGCACAGAGCCAGCACCAGGCCAGGGAGCCATCTAGACGTGTGCCAGATTAAGCATCTTATTTCCTGAGTGACTTTGGGTTCCAGGAACCACAGGAGAGAGAAGAAACAAGTCCTGGCTGTGGTTGCCAGGGCTGTGGGGCTCTGTGATGAGCCAGTGTGGGTGCTGACTTTGCCCTGGTCACTGCCCAAACATCACCCTGATGGCACCTGCTGAGTGCACAGCAGGACATCTCTGTGGATGCTGCCCCCAATGTGCATGTAGTGCCTGCTTCATTAATATAACCTTCCTGGCAGTTTGGTGGGGGGCTGGTGTACCAGAGATGGTCCCATTCTGCAGAGACTACCACTGAGCTTGAGGAAGGTGGAGAGACCCAGTGAACTAGAGCAGAGCAGGAGCGCCCTGGGGTGCAGCCCGACTGCTTCTCAGGCTGCCCCCTCAGTGGGCAGGAGGAAAGATTCTGGGATGCCGATGTGGGGCTGTCACCAGGGACACTGTGTAGTCGCTGGCCTTGGACCCTTGAGCCCTGGAGAGGCCCTGCTTTTCCCCTGTGTGCGGCTGGAAGAGCACTGCCCGCCTCTCCCCCCGCAGGCTGAGCTCACTAAGCAGAGGGAGTCTGATGGAGAGGACCCGCCCAGGCGGCCTCAGGGGCAGGTGCACTGTGGGGGGCAGAGTGTGGCTTTGGGCAGGTCACAGTTCTCCTGTATGTAAAACGAGGTGGAAAACCTCCAAATCCTGTCCCTGCAGCTCTGACAGTCCATGCCCAGCCCCAAATTAGGACTGGCAGTGCTAATGTTTTCTTCTAGTTTTTTTTCCTCTTTTGGTTAAGCAGGTCATTTCGGCTCCATGGTTCTACATCTTCTTTCCCCCAAGGGAAGTGCAGATGCTCTGGAATCTGATGCAATACAGAGAATTTTGGCGGGAAAGCCTTCTGCAAACACATCATTTTTCCCACTTAGAATCTACCTTCTCTGAAGGGTTTTCTACGCAGCTCACATCCAGCAATCCTCATTTGGAAGCTATTTGGTCTTAAGAAATTTTTGCCTTGCTTGGTTACACCACTGGGCTAGCAGTTTTAGAAATGAAACTTTCAAAGACAAGGAAGAGTATCCTGGAGGTTGGCATCAACCAACGGGGAGAGTGAAAAGAGGGAGGACCCAGCACAGGGCATAGGCCCCCGGGGCTGGAGACAGGGACAGCTCTCAGCAGGGACCTGCTTTTGCTTGTGGCCCAGTGCAGAGGACAAATCAGGCTGGTGAGTGAGGTAGCTTGTCCAATGCACTCTCCGGCAAGGTAGGGAACTGTTGCAATGCGGTGTGAAAAATACTTGCCTCCAAAATGGTTCACATAAGAGACAGAGTTTTATTTAGAGGGAAGTTTGTTTTAAGTTCCCTGGAAGACTGTTTTTCCCGAGAGCTGTGGGTGCTTGAGTCTAAGATCTCCCCAGGTGCTCTGGAAGGCCTCCGTGATGACCAGACCTTTCTTAGCCCTGGAGGTGGGGGTGGAAGAAATGAGCTAGAACCAGAAGCTCTGTCCCCTTCTCTGCAGGAGCTGGGGGAGGTATGGGGGGCAAGGAGGGATCCTTTGGGCCGTCTCCAGGAGCTTCTCCTATGGGTCAAGGAGACAGGAGGGTACCCTCACCCCCTCAGGAGGGACCCTGGAGATCTGGACCCACTGGTCTATTTTCTCAGGTTTTCTCTTTGTATGTTCACCCTCCAACCCCACCAGCTACATCCTGAGCCTTCCCCACCAGGGTCCTGCTCTGGTGCTCCCCGCAGTTGGACGTCTAGCCCAGGCAGTCCTGTTGAAGAGTAAGGGGTTCAGAACACCCCAGTATGGCCAAGGCCGTGTGCCTTTGGGTAGCCCATTGGGGTCCTGCTCTGCAACTTTTCTTGGCATCTCCTGGACCAAACAGTGCCTAATTTTCCATTGACTTTGGTTTTGGGAGAAGAGAATCTTCTAGATTGGTAGAGAAGGCCAAAGAATGTCATAGCTGGAAGGATCTAAGGCACCATCCCGTCTCATTGGGTTCTCAACTTTGGCTGCACTTTAGAATCATCTGAAAAGTTCTAGAAAAATGTCTCCACCTGGCCTCCCTCCCTGAAATGATTTAATTTGTCGGGGCCAGGGCTCAGTAGTCATCTTCCAGGGGATTCTGAGGCGAGGCCAGGGTTGGGAATCACTGAGCCATGTGGCCCAGAGAGGAAAGATGACATTTGGTGGAGGGGATGCCTGGCTGAGGCCTCTGAGGGCCTCATGCCTCTGTCCCACCATCTGTCACATTGGGTAGAGTGCAGTAGCATCATCATAGCTCACAGAAACCTCAAACTCCTGGGCTCAAGTGATCCTCTGGCCTCAGCCTCTCGAGTAGGTGATAATACAGGTGCCTGCCACAACTCCTTGCTAATTTTTCTATTTTTGGTAGAGATGGAGGTCTCACTCTTGCTCAGGTTGGTCTTGAACTCCTGAGCTCAACCAATCCACCTGCTTTGGTCTCTCAGAGCGCTAGGATTACAGGCTCAAACCACTGCACCCGGCTGATACAAAGTATTTTTAAAATACGAGGTATTTTTGAAATACCTAGTCTGGGCCTTGCAGACATTTTTTTTTAAGAGACGAGGTCTGGCTATTCTGCTGAGGCTGGTCTTGAATTCCTGATCTTGAGCCACTCTCTGTCCTCAGCCTCCGTGTGTCTGGGAGGGAGCTGTGTGCAGCTGTGGCTGGCCCAGGACCTTGCAGGCATCCGGCGTCCTCCAAACAACTTCCTCAGTGAAACATGAAAGCAGCTTTTGTACAAACTTGTACAAACTTCTATGTAACTTAGCTGTAATTTGTAGCTAGGTAGGACTCGGCTTAAGTTCTTGAGACATTTGAAACCTTTGCTAATCGCGTGACAATTTCTTTTCATCATGGCTCGTGGCATCTTAGTGGGCACAGCCGCATCGGTTCTGCTGTTCAGAAGCCTCTTTTACTGGCTGTCTGCTGACACCCGCTGGGAACCCAAGGACTCCTATCCATGGTCAGACTCCCTTGGCAGTGCCCTGGGAACCTGAGCACCCCAGGTGGGTTGCCTGCCCATCTTGGAAAGCAGCTCTCTCGACAGCAGGCGGCTTCAATGCTATTCCCCAGGAGTGTGCTGAGGGCTCGGGACACCCTTCTTCCTTAAAGACCAAACAGTCTTTGGTTCTGCTGTCTAGGGAGCCCAGCCTCCCTCCATTCTCTGCGGGGCAGGAAACCAGGGCTGGAGCAGCTGGGGTGCCGGAGACGGGCAGGGGTGCTGTGAGTTTTCTACCCCATTCTGTGAGGAGACCTTGATTTTCAGAAAAGTGCCATAGCTCGATGATGCTCAATGGGTGGGGGATGGTGGGCTTCAGAGGGGCTCTGCCCACCCCTCAAGGGCGTGGGGGCAGGGACTGCCAGGGGCTAGTGCTCTTCATGGCTAGCCGGGAGACCTACGCCCACAGAAGAATTGGTTGAGGTTTTCTGGCTCCATTGGAACATAGCTTTACTGAGATAGCATTTGCTCACCCATTGAAATTGAACAATTCGGTGGTTTTTAGCATATTTACAGATATGTGCCAGTCACCGCAAGTGCAGAACTTTTCAAGACCTAAAAAATGACCTTTAGCTGTAAGTCTGCTCTCTGCCCTCCCTGTCCTCCACCCTGCCCCAGTCCAGGCAAGCCCCTCTCCTGTCCCCAATTCCAGACTTCCCTGCTCTGCACACGTCTATGGAGGGCAACATAGTATGTGCTCTGGGCCGGGGTCCTTCCACATAGTGAGCTGTTTCTGAGGTTCTTCCACACGGCAGCGTGCCAAAGGTATTGAATAAGTACTGGTGGTATGTTGGGAGAACTTCGAGTGATGGTACCAGAGCCTCACCAATGGAAAACGGCTTAAGTCACTAATCTGTCTAAAACGTGGTTTGAGCCAGGACGCCCCAGGCACAGGATGTCACTACCGTTTCGGCTGGGAGGACACATTTTCCTCCTCCACACCAGCGAGCTGGGTCTTCCTTGGCAGAGACGGGCTCTGAGGCATGCTGTGTCTTGATGCCCGTTTTACCAAGAGAAACCCAATTAAAGAGCTAGATTTTTGCTGGAGACTTTGTCAGCTAATTATCCACACAATGACTCTTTTTGATTTTACTTTTCATGGCGGGTGACAGAGGCCTGGACTCCTCAAATATGTCCCCTGGGGCCATCTTGCTGGGCTGGGGGTTGGGGAGAGGTCTGCTCTGATCTGGCCTTCCTGGTCTTCACGACCTTGGAAAAGTTGCCTCTCTGGCTACATTTTCTTTTCTTTTCTTTTTTTTTTTTTTTGTTGAGACAGTCTGAAGCTGTCACCCTGGGTAGAGTGCTGTGGTGTCATAGCTCACAGCAACCTCCAACTCTTGGGCTTAAGCGATCCTCTTGCCTCAGCCTCCCAAGTAGCTGGTACTACAGGTGCCCACCACAATGCCCAGCTATTTTTTGGTTGTAGTTGTCATCATTGTTTGGCAGTCCCGGGTATACACCAGACCCACCAGCTCTGGTGTATGTAGCTGGTGCTCTAGCCACTTGAGCTACAGGACCCCAGCCATGGCTACATTTTCTTATTTGTGAAGAGGGCCAGTGCACCCCTGCTGCCCCACAGGTGTACGTGAGGCTGAGGTCAGGCATGGCACTGCGTGTAAGGAGGATGATAATTAATGATAAAAAGCAAAGAGACTTGACCGGGGAAGAGAAATAGAGCCAATGCCACGTGCATGTCACTCCCATTGCTGATCACTTACCTGTGGTCCTGGAGCACAATCAGACACAATCAGAATTTGCTGTGACCTTGCTTTCATTGTTCATGACAGAGTGGATCTTATTTCAAAGTCAGTGTCAAGAGCTTCAGATTGGGTGGTGCCTGTGGCTCAGTGGGTAGGGCATCAGCCCCATGTACTGAGTGTGGCCAGTTCAAACCCAGCCCCGGCCAAACTGCAACAAATTAAATAGCCAGGCGTTGTGGTGGGCACCTGTGGTCCCAGCTACTCAGGAGGCTGAGGCAAGAGAATTGCCTAAGCCCAGGAGTCAGAGGTTGCTGTGAGCTGTGTGACGCCATGGCACTCTACTGAGGATGATAAAGTGAGACTATGTCTATACAAAAAAATAAATAAATAAATTATTAAATAAGAGCTTTGGATTGTTGGGAGGTGAGACAGCAAACTGTGGCCCGGGATGTCTCAGAGTGACCTGGACAGCAAGAAGTGAGCTACACGGAGGGATCCTAGAGTGTGAAAAAGAGTGGTTGGTTGTTTTCTGAATCGTTAGCGATGACAAGGTTTAATTAGAAAAATAACATACCTTGAGAGATGTAATTCACTCAGTGTTAACTTTATGACCCAGGAAATTTTCTTAAACATCTGACATCTGTTAACAAGTGCATTAGCTGACAAAAGTGAGTGAACATGGCAAACGAAAAACAGAAGTAATTAGGGAAGAAATTTTCCAAAAATAATTATTTGGTGCAATGGCTCATTTTTGGTGGACGGGTATCCTGTGGTTGGGGCAAGTTATCTAGAAACTCATTAGATCAAATGTCCAACCAGCAAACCATTTTTAATTTGTGTAACTGCCTTACATAGATAAATTTGTCATGATAGTCATAAAAACTTCTCTGTCAACAGAAAAAGCCCTGAGGCCCTTTTGTAGGGTGGCCACAAAATGGAGAGGACTTGGCCTTAAATCCCAGTGTTACCATGAAGGCAAGCAGCTGGCCCCAGTCAGGTTGGGGACACCTGCTCATTTCACGGGAACCTGGGTGGTTTGTTATGAAGTTAGAGCACAGACACAGGAGAGTGATGGTGTGAACCAGAGTTTTCTGAGGTGAGAAATTCTTTGCTTACTGTATCTAGATGATAGTAATACGGATGAAATTATGCAAATATGCCAAACCCAGCCATCATTTTTGGAGACGTATAGAGTTTTGACAATCCTCAAATCATGAACCTGGGGACTATGACCCATCCCAAGTCGGAGAGGCTGACCAGGGAGGGCATCACTGGTCTGAGGGCCGGGCACAGGTCAGAGTGGCACCAGGCTTTCTCGTTGGGGATGTGTCTGTGACAGTTGCAGGCTGTTTTCATGACTGTATCCGTCGCACTGTCAAAGAAGAAATCTTATCTTCACTCATTACTAAATATACAAAGGGCTGGGATTTCCACTTGGCACACGCTCCTGTTTACCTGAAGGCTGCTTTCCCTGAACTCTGATAAAGTTCATTTGCAGCTGTTTGCAGTGACAGAGCTGACTCCTAATCCCCCAAATACTTTAACACTCTCACCAAATTCTGCTTTCAGCTCTTAGGACGTTCTGATGCAAGAGGCCCTGGCGAGGAGAACCAGAGGTCTGAGGACAGAAGCAACCGAGACGTCATCGGAGGACTTTCCCCTCAGGAGTCAGTGCCATCGCCTGCTCTCTGTCATGGCCAAGTCTCCTTTCTAATGAAACCAGGAGAGTTTACTGGGGCTTGTGATCGGTTTCTACTCAGAGGTCACAGAGTCTCCAGCTGTAGTTTATGTGTACCTGCCTTTCAGCCAAATTCAGGTAGGGCCTGTTTTAGGCAGATTTGAGATATTACGATACAAATTTATGAAACTTATCTATTGGGAGGCGAATTTCCTTTTCAAAGGGATGGGCTTTGGGTACCTTTGAACAGCAGATTCTGAGCACATTTACTTGAGTCTGTCAACTCTACCGGGCCTCAGAACAAAGTGGGAAACAGAGGCACACATCCCCCCAAGGAAAGAAGGCAGTCCTCTCCTTACCCACCCCTCCGACCACACGTCCCGGCGAACGCTTTTCCCTCCAAAGCTTCACCTCGGCGAGCCGAGTTCTCACGTAGTTGGGTCCTACTGGACGGTGCATCTTGCTCACTGGACGTGGCTCTAGTATCTCTTAAGGATGAAATTCATCTTACAGGACAGACAAGGCCACGTCTGCGGATATCTGGGGTCGTCCCGCAACTTCTGAGGACAGGTGGTGTCTGCGCTGGCAGGTGCTGAGCCTGTTCAGAGCAGGGCCTGCCTGGCTGTCAGCGCCCAGCGTGTCTGCGCCCTGCAGCACCTGCCGCCACGTAGCAGAGCCCAGGTGTGGGGACGAGCCACACCGCCACCTTCTCCCTGTGGATTGTCCTTCCCTTTTTACCTTCTCTTTTTACCAGCTACCCTTTTGAAATTACCTCACTTTTGGATTTCTTGTGTCAAATCTGGCAAGCTGGGCTCTGGACTGAATTATTTGGATTTTTGCCTGCTTGGCCTTACTTTGCTGTGGACCAGCTCCTGGCTTTGTGCACAAGACCCCATCCATCTCTGTGCAGTGTAGGGTCCCATCCTCACCCCCCGTCAAGAAGGGAATGTGATGGGACCTCTGGGCATGCGTTCTGATGCAAGAGGCCCTGGTGAGTCCCTGGTGAGGCCCTGGTGAGGCCCTGGCCCGTGTCGTGGTTGAACAGCTACCAACTGGCCAGTGTCTGTCTGAGCCTACGTTGGCCTTCTCATTCCCAACCTCAGTGGTGGGTTTGTACCTTTGCACCTGCCTGGGAACTGCTCTGTTTCCAGTGGAGGCCAGTTTATCATTGAAACAGCTCTTCGTTTGGTTCACCTGTACAAAAAGTTTAACATACTGTCTTTCACTGTTTTGTCTCTAGATCCACATGTTCACTTTCTGATACCCTGTTGGTTCCATAGCAGTCCCTGGGCTGTGGTGGCTGAACCCACCACGGGCTGAGACACAGGCAGGATGAGGAGCGCCTGCTACTTGCTGGGGGGCCTTGGTGGTGTCAGCTTGGGGGGACACACCCTGCTACACATCTCCACCCAGACCTTCCCCTTTAGTTTTGAAAAAAAATCGTTTATTTTTATTCTCTGAATAAGAAAGTGGGAGGGTGGATCCCAGAGCCCAGGTGCCCGCCAGCATTGCGCTGTGAGCCCTCCTGGGCCGGTGTGGCGTCACCTGCAGGGGGGTGGGGACCCTGGTGTGTGGGCCTTTCCTTCCCATCATCGTCACACATCCACGCTTCTCAGGACAGGATCCCTCTCTGCCTGCTGAAGAGGTGTGTCAGGAGACCCCCGAGTTTCCCTCAGAGCTGTCCCGGTCTGCAGCACCCGCCCCACATCTGCCCTTTGTTGAGGGAGGGATGTGAGTGGACATTTTGGCCCCCTCTCTTCCTGCCCCAGGAGTGAAGACAGGACGAAATGCTGTAAAGCGTGTGACACCCACTGCTGGCCTGAAGTCCTGTGGGAAGGACCGTGGTTGAGGGAGGTCACTGCAGCAAAGTGGAGGCAGCAGGGACGGTGTCCCCAGGAAGCTGCTGCATAGCTTGAAGATGGACTCCTGGCCGGTGCCCTCCGTCCTCCCTGGCCAGCGAGTCTGGGCACGTTTCTTTGGCCCATTCAGATAGAAAGGAGCCCTTGCTGAGGGCACGGACTTTCCCCTCCTCCAGCAGACCCCTCCCCTGCCTTCCGCTTGTCTCCCAGTTGAGCTGTGTCCCGATGGCCACAGGTAGCTTTGTTGGGTTCTTTTTCCGTGAGGGCTTCGTTTCACGCACACGAAGTCTACATGCCCGTTCTCAGGATGGGGACCAGCAGGGTTCCCAGCATCACAGGCCCAGCACCCCTGTTTGAAAGCTCAGGACCAGGAGGGCTTTGGATGTTGGGTTTTGGAATCTTTGCTTGTGGGATATGTCAGGAGAGAGACCCCAGCCTAAACACAAAGCCCATTTTTGTTTCTTGTGCACCTTCTACGCACAGCCCAAAGGAGACTTGAGTGTTCCTCGGGGGCGTTGCAGGAACTGTGTTGTGCACTAGTTGGTAGCCTGGAATTTTCCACTGTCAACACTCAAAAAGTTTCAGATTTTGGACCATTTCAGACTTCAGATTTTTGGAGTAGGAGCGTCCAACCTGTACTCAATCACTGTGTGTTGACTCGGACCCCTTGGTTAGGGGGTTGTGGAAAGTCTGTCACCGTCAGTGCCTCCCTTGGGGACCTGGTGCAGGCCCAGATGGCAGGTGCCTGGGTGTGATGGGAGTGGGAGTGACTCGTCCACTGGGCTCAGTCAGCACCCACTGGTGGGAAGGGGTGTGCTGTCATGGAGAGGGTGGGCTGGGAGGGGAACCCAGAGCCCGGCAGAGCCGGGCTCAGGCCAGTTGGGTCACGGCAGGACCTCAGCTTCAGGGCTGCCCTTGTTTGTGGAGGCATAGAAAACCTGGGCACAGCAAGCCTGGCCCTTGAGACATGGGTTAGCCCTGCTGGGCGGCACTGGCCATGTGTTAGAGGGCCTCGAAGATGAGCCATGGGCATGCTGGGCAGAGGACGGCCCCAGGAGAGCTGTGGCCTGGCTGCCGGTGTGGCCACTGCCCTCCCCAGTGCACGGGGTGCTGCCTTCCCGCTCCCACTTCTGGTGCCGCCGGCCGCCATCCCAGCACGGATGAAGAATGCACCCCGTGGGCAGCTATGAGGGGCGATTCTCAGCCCTTCCCGCACCTCCCTGCAGCTTCCTCCTGCTGCCGCTGCCGAGAAACACTGAGCTCAGGTGCTGTCAATGATTAACCTCGGCCTTCCTGGGTGTTGCCACCCGGCTCCCCCGACCTGCTCTTGAACTGAAGCTAAAAGGGCATCAGGGAAGCGCGAGTGGCCGGGAAGAACGCAGGGCAGGGCCGAACCTCCAGGGTTCTCCGCTTTCAACTCTCAGAGCTGCTGGAGGAAGTGACTTGCCTTAGTCTTCTCTGTGTGATTCCATTTTTAAGATCTAACAATCCGACAGAGCTCTGAAAACCGTGCCAAGAGACCTTTAAATGTGCTCCTGGGTCCCCAGCACCAGGCGGTCCCTGAGTCTGTCCCGGCCCTTCTCAGGTCCCCTCCCCCTTGGTGTCCCAGCGCTGTTCCTCTTGGTGGTTCCTGCCCCAGTCGGGCTCCTCTCTGCCCGAGGACATGTGGGGAGTGATCCTCAGACAGAACCAGCCTGGTCAACCTCCGCGTCTGCACATCAGGTTCTGTTTCCCCCTAGAACGGGAGGCCTTCCTGGGGCAGTCCAGGAGGGAGATGCCTGGGCTGGGCAAGTGCACACTTGAACGCTGAGCCGGGGAGGCTGGAGGTGTCCCCTCTCCCAGGTCCAGACGCCTCTTCCCCTCTTCTTGGTGGGAGAGTTTTCCAGGTTTGGGGTTTTTCCTCTAATGACCTGGGTCAAATTTAGACCATGCAGAAATTAACAAGTCTGCGGAGAGGGAAAGGCTGTTCTGCAGGACCGTGCCTGCACCACGGTGTTTCCCAGACTACCTCTCAAGGAGGAAGCTGGGGCCCAGGACACCCGTGGCCTGTCCACGGCTCTCACAGTGGACTCCCTGGGTTCCAGCCCAGCCCTCCTGTCCACTGGGACCAGGCACTTTGACAGAGTGGTGGTGTTGCTCCCCCAAACCCTGGCACAGGCCCCCCAGGAAGACCTCTGACTCCCACCTGCGGGCATAGCTCTCCACGCCCTTCCTTCCCCCCGTCTGAGAAGGGCGACTCACATGGGCCGGGACTGTCGTGTGCACGTACTCTCCTCTTCTCTGCCCTCCTCTTCTCTGCCCTCCTCTCCTCCGCAGCCCCTGCCTGAGCTCAGGCTCCAGGCCAGGGCTGCCCACGGCTGATGCAACTCAAGGCCCTGCCAGCCCTGCAGCCCCCAGCCCACCTGCCAGAGCCTGGCCCAGTCCTGGCCCCACTGATCTCACTGCTGGCAGGAGGCCTGGGCCACACTCTGTGACAGATCTGGGCATTTCCTGGCCCCAGTGACCCCATTCCTTCCCGGCTTCTCTTTCCTGTAAATTCGGGATGGCAGTCTGGGTCTGTTTGAACATAGGCTGCCCTGCCCTTCTTTTTGGTCGTGGAAGGGATCAGGTGTTCACCTCTCTATCCTGCTGTGCAGGTCAGGGAGAGGGGACAGTGGCCAGCCCCTAGGCCAGCTGAGGCACAAGGTGCTACTGCTCCTGGGGCTGCGATGGGGATGACCTTTGTGACTCTAACAGGAGCAGCACAGCCCATGACTGGTCCTGCTGAAGGTGGCATGGGGAGCACATGTCAGACGCTGCCAAGATCACAGGTCACAGGATAACTGAGTATGGGGATAACCTGGCCAGGCAGGCCCTGGTTTCTCCGATATGGCTAATCGGTTCTCATGAAAACTGTCCAGTCCGGTGAGATATGACTTCTGGCCATTCTGCCTGAGCTGTCCCGGCTGAGCTTTGGGGCCCTCCCCAGAACTCGGGAGGTAGGTTGGACTACATCTCGATGTCTGGAACACCGCAGGGCATGTGGAAGGAGGGTGCTGAGACAGCACTCTGCTGTCAGACGGTCACCCGGGGAGCGAGGAGCTCAGAGTACGTCTCTCGGTCACTTGTCAGAGTCAGGCCAGGAGGCAGGAGATGCCCGAGCTCTCTGCAGAGGTCAGTCTCCACGTCCCCAGCAGCTGACTCTACGTGGAGACAGCAGCGAGTGGCCTGGACACCTGGAGCTTCACTTGGCCCTTGAGACGGCCTCCGTTTCCAGAGCGGCAGGGGTGGTTTATACAGTGCGCTCCTCTGCGGGTCTGAAAACGCCCTCTCAGTGCTCCAGGTCAGCGTTATCTCAGCTCTGCCCTGCAGAGTTCCCACCTGGTTCTTGGAGATCCTACCTCTTGTCTGGGAGGCCTGGTAGGTCACAGTTGATGGGAGGTCCACTGCCCTGTCCAGGGCTCCAGGACATTGGTCCTCGGCTCTGGCTGCTGAGAGTCCTTGCTCCTTCCTTGAACAAACTTTGTTTGCACCAGTACATACCTAGCCCTGTCTGAAGTGCCACAGACACAGCAGTGAGTGAAACAAAAGTCTTTCTGATGGAGGAAACAGAATAATGATGCCTTTTGGAGGACAACTAAGTCCATGTGCAGAAAACGTGCTTAGGGGAGAGCTAGAGAGGGTGAGAAGTGGCGTGTGGGTGGGGATGGTGTGATCTGAGTGGGGTCGGATGAGACCTTTGAGAAGAGCAGGACTGGAGGCTGGCAGGGGAGCAGGCTGGGCAGATGTCTGAGGGGAGGGACGACCAGTGCAAAGGCCCTGTGGCAGTGTGTGCTTGGCAGAGTGGAGGGCAGGAGATGAGGGCACAGATGTGGTGGGAGAGATCTGTGGGACCCAAGAGACCATCCTGGGACTTCTGCTGTTACTGTAAGAGGTGGGCTCCTGCAAAGTTTTGGCAGAAGCGTGGTCTGAATTGTGTCGTATCAGAATCGCTTTGGCAGCTGTGTGGAGTTGATGTGTGGACCAGTGAGAAGTGGGAAACCCATGAAACAGGGCAATGGGGATGGGGACAATCAGAGCACTCGGCCCCTAGGTGTGAAGAAGGGGCAGTGGGATGTGGGGATGCTGATTATAAGTCTGCCTGGACCAGGGATTTGCAGGGCACCGTCTGCAGATGCTGGGAAGGAAGGGGCTGTGGCTGGTGGTGTGGGTGCTGGAGAGGGGGAGAAAGCTCTGCTGCTGATTTCAAGGAGTTTACTATGGGTTAGCAAGAACACTAAGAAGAATATGGTGATGGTGTGCTGGGAGACAGAGGGCAATTCTTCTGGTGGGTCCCTTCCTGGGGGTGAGCATGGCGGTTGGCAATCTGGAGCCCTATGGGCCTTCACAGGCTGGGAAGGCTTTAGGCTGAGAAGATTTTCTCTCTTTCTTATCTTTATACATAGTGATAGATTTATTGAGCTATAATTCAGAATACCAAACAGGTCACCCACTTAATGTGTACAGTGCAATGATTTCTCCTATATCACTTCCCTGACTAGCGCTCACAGCCAAGGGTAGCTAGTGAGGAATTTGTCCCTTTGAGCCCCTGTGAGTGTATAGTCAGGGTGTTAATTGCATCCTGATGCGCGTCCATCAGCACTGTTTATCCCAAGCCTTCTCTCACCCCACGGAGCCCCCAGCCTCCATCACCCTGTCTGTGTTTATCTCTGGGCATTTTAGACACTGCGCACAGGTGGAATCCTGAGGCATGTGGCCTTTTGCAGCTGGCTTCTTTCACTTGGTGGACGGTCCTTGAGGTCCGTTCACATGTTGCAAGTGTCGGAATCTCCCTCCTTTGTAAGGAGGGTAACATTCACTATGTGTCCACCACTTAGACCTGGGTTGTGTTTCCACTTTGGGGTTGTTGAGAATGACACCACAATAAACACTGGGAAATAAAAAATGAGCAATGAGGAAGCAGCTCTGGGTGTGTTCTGGACAGTAAGGACAGGCCTCGGGCTGCTGAGCTCTGTGAAGGAAGAGAGGGCGCTTCCCCGGCAGGAGCTTCTGGAGCCCCTCGGGGTGTCTCTGTGGGACGGTGGCCTGGGTGACAGAGGGCTCGACAGGAGGCAGCCCTTGCACGAGCTTCTGGAGCTCCTGTGGGTGTCTCTGTGGAACAGTGGCCTGGTTGACAGAGGGCCCAGCAGGAAGCTTCTTGTTCTAGGCTGAGTTTCCCCTCCTGGCAAGACAGAGTACCTCGTGGACTCTGTGGGTGCAGGACTCCCCCACCCCTGCCTCTTCCTGGCCACATGGCCCAGCAGGCCCTGAATCCATGTTCACTGACGGCCCAGTGGCCAGCTTGGTGGAGGGGATGCAGCTGGCCCAGAAGCTCCTGCTGAGTCCCTTCTCTTGCCTGAGTAGGAATTCAAAATAATTATTTTAAAGAAGGTCAGTGAGGTATAAGGGAACATAGGGGGACAACTCAGTGAAATCAGGAAAACAATATATGAACAAAATGAGAAATTAATTAAGCGGGTAGAAATCATAAAAAAAACAGACAAATCCTAGAGCTAAAAAATACAATGAATGAAATGATAAAGAAATGAGTTTTGACAGTCTCAAAAAGCAGAAGGAGGACTCTGTGAACTAGAAGATGTATCTTTTGAATTTATCCAGCAAGTGGAGAAAAAAACAGAAGAATGAAAAAGAGTAAAGAAAGCCCATGGAAAAGCATTAAAAGACCAAACATACACACATCTCCATATATTATGGAAATCTAAGGAGAAAAAAAGAGAGAGAAAGCTTATTTAAAGAAACAATGGCTGAAAACTTCCTACATTTTGGGAGAGAGATGGCCATCCAGATTCATGAAGCTCCAAAGTCCCAATACAGGTACAACCCAAAGAAATCTTCAGCCAGACGCATTCCAATCCAGTCATCAAGGCAAAGGCAGAGGGAATTCGACAGCAGCAATAGAGAAGTGATGTGTCACATACAGGGGATGAGTGGGAGATTTCTCAGCAGAAATGTTACAGCCCATGAGAAAATGAGCTGGAGGACATGGGATGATATATTCAAAGTGCTGAAAGAAAAAGAAAAGTCTGCCAGCCCCAAAATACTGTCCCTCAGAAATGAAGGAGCAATGAAGGCTCCCCACCAAATCTGAGGAAGCTCGTCACCAGGAGAGCTATGGCTCAGTCCACTTGGTCGGTATAAAGGAACATCTGAGGCTGCGTGATTTATAAAGGAAAGAGGTTGTCCATCTGTGGTTCTGCAGGCTGTAGACGCAGTGTAGGGCCAGCGCCTGCCCGTGATGAGGAGTTACACTGCTTCTACTCACAGTGGAAGGTGTGGGGAGCCTGTGTGTGCAGAGACCACGTGGGTGGAGAGGTGCCGGGTCCTCGCTGACAGTTTCTGTGAGAACTGATGAGAACTCAGTCATTGCCCTGAGGACAGCACCCCTGGGACCCACCCCATGACCCAAAGACCTCCCATTGGGCCTCACCAACATTGGGGATCAAACTTCAACATGAGGCTCAGAGGGGTCAAACAGCCCAAACTGCAGCACCTGTCTTATGAGAAAAGCTGTAAGTGCTGTAAGTGCAGGAGCTCTTACACTGGGATCACGCCTGTAATCCCAGCACTGCATGGTGGAGGCAGGTGGCTCTATTCAGCTTGGGAGTTCGAGACCAGCCTGAGCAAGAGAGAGACCTCGTCTCTACTAAAAATAGAAAAAGTAGCCTATAGTCCTAGCTGCTAAGGAGGCTGAGACAGGAGGGTCACTTGAGCCCAGGAGTTTGAGGTTGCTGTGAGCTGTGTATGACATCACGGCCCTCGACCTAGGGCAGCAGAGTGAGACTTGGTCTCAAAATAAAAAAAAAAAAAAAAGAAGAAGAAGAAGAAAAGAGAAGAAATGACAAAGGGAGTTCTTCAATGGAAAAAAAAATACTACTACTACCATGAGACGTGAAAATATAAAATATACTGTTAAAGGTAAATATACAATCAAATTCAAATACCCTAATACTGCAATTATGGTGTCTAAATCTCTTTTAACACTAGTATAAAGGTTAATGACAGAAAAATTAAAAATAAAAATAACTATAGCCATAATATCTTCTTAATTGCTTTGAGGCACCTAACTATATAAGCAAATATTAGCAGAACTGACAGGAGAAATAGCAATACAATTATAATAGGGGACTTCAGTGCCCCACTTTCAATAATAGACAAATCGGCTCGGAAAATCAATCGAGAAACAGTCAGTGTGAACAATACTTTGGACCAAACACACACATACAGAAGATTCCACCCAACACACTTTTTAGACATTGATTTTGTATCCTGTAACTTTATTCAATTAGCTTACTTGTTCTGACATTTCGGCAGAATCTGTAGCGTTTTCTATACATGAGATCGTGTCATCTGCAAACAGAGGAAATTTAACTTCTTCCTTTCTGATTTGGATCGTTTCGTGTCTTCTTGCTAAATTGCTCTGGCTGGACTTCCAGCGCCCTGTTGAAGAGAAGTGCAGAGAGTGGGTTGTCCTAGTCCTGTAAACTTTTCACTGGTGAGTGTGATATTAGCTGTCCCTTTGTCACATGTGTGTGTCATCACAAGCACACACACACGTAACTATATGAAGCCATGGACGTGTTAATTGCGGCGTCACTTCACAATGTGTACGCTTATCAAACATAACGTTGTGCACCTTAAATATGATGGAAATCATTCCTAAATTTATACTTCGTGTAATTCAAACTGAGACATTGAACTCATTCAAGTTTGTGTATTAACCATATTGCCCCTTAAAATGACACCATTGAACCTTCTTGGAAAAGACATGGTTTGGGTATTTTTCCCAATTGAAGTTGGCTTCTCGCATCCTCCTTTCTTGAGAGTCTGTGTGACCTGTGTAGGCATCTGTGCATCACCAGGGTGAGGGGCGCTCATGAAGGCCCCCGGCTCCTCACGCCCAGGGGGAGCTGACCATGTCACTGGCTCTCTCTGCCACCTGTCAGTGTGGCTTAGTTTAGCCAGGAAGGAAATCAGGTCTGTCTCATGCCCAGGGTAAGAATTGTGCCATGCTGTAATAATGGACTTTCATTCTCACAGACCCTGAATTGAGGGGACGAAAGGGAAAGAGATTAGATTTGCTGAGGAGCTGTATGTTCCGGGGGGAAGGTCTAGTTTTTTTTGGAGAGGAAGTTAGGAAACTGCCAAGAGCAATTGTGTTGTTGGATAGTTTAGACTTGGATGGTCTCACAGAGGTGACTTTGCTGAAGAACAGCCTGGGGGATTTAGGAACAGTGTGACCTCCCATCAGCGTGAACCTGGGACTGTGTGGCAGCAACACCCTGCCCTCCAAGGCCTCCCTTCTCACCCCCAACCAGCCACAGGGAGCTCTGTGGTTCTTGGCGGTCCTGCTGCCATGCCTTGGGGTCCTTGTCCCCCTGCAAGGCCAACTCTGTTTCCTGCTCTTGCCTGCCTTTGCCGCCTGGCTCTCTGCTGGGCAGAAAGGCCTCCTTTGTGTATCCAGAGCACTCTAGACACACCCCTGGCCTCCACGGCCCCTTACTGTTGTAGTGTGTGTGGTGGGCTGTGCTTGGGATTTTGGCAAGTAACCCATCACGTGGGCATTGACAGCACTTCAGTGTTAAAAGCTTGAGCTTTGTTCTCTAATGCCCCTGCACTATCAAGATTCCCACCCTCTGCTTCAGGCGCCACCCCAGGTGCCATATGAGCTGCTCCTCAGAGTATGGTCCCCGGACGGGCAGCACCACTGGGAACTTCTCAGAGGTGTGACTCCTTGGCCCCTCCCTGGGCCTACTGTGTCAGAATCTGCAAGTGGACAGCAGAGGGGATGTGTGAGATGCCATCTGAGGAAGGTTACAGAACTTTCCTCCCCATCACTTGTCTATGATTCTTCCATCTCTGCCGTCCCCATTGCTGTGATTTGAATACAAAGCCAGATTTGGGTCAGACAATCCCACAAGCTTTGAGCTACGTGGGAGATCGCGCTCCTTCCTCACAGGCATCTGTTCAGGGGCCACCAGGGAGGAAGGGTTGCCGAGGGCTGTCCCAGGAGAGTGACGGAGACAAGGTGTCCTGAAAAGCACTGTGTCCCTGCTGGTTGTGTGTGGGTGGTTCTGTGGGCGCGTGTGCATTAGCGTGTGTTCGTGTGAGTGCACGCACGTGTGAGTATGTGTGAGTGCTCACATGTGGCTGTATGTTTGAGTGTGAAGAGCATCCGGGGTGAGTGTGAGCGTGTGGGGCTGACGCCATTTGGGCAGGTACAGGCAAGTGTGTGTGTGTACACATGGCTGTGTGTGAATGGCGGCTGTGCGAGTGTGTAAGAGTGCATGAGTGTGCAGTCTGTGCGGCTTCACTGTGTGAATGTGTGTGCGAGTGGAGGGGTTAGTGCAGGGAATCGGATTCGTGACAACCAGCAGTGGCCGTCTCTGGAGAATCTCCACCAGGCCGCCGCCGAGCCGGCACATGCCACGGACCACCTCATTCCTCCTTCCGGGCTGTGCAAGGGCTTGGGCCCGAGAGTGCCCTTTGCCTTGGGCCAATCCCTTACCCTTGCTGCTCAACTTTCCCCATACCAGGATCAGAGGGTCCTTCTAGGATTAAATAAAGTGACCCCGGGAAACCTCTTCACATTTTTCACAAGCTCTCCATGGGCATTAGTTATGGTTGTTCAATCCTTATGGCACCACCAAGGGAGTTATTTTGGCTTTATTATATAGTGGAGGAGAATGAGGCAGAGAGTTACACGGATTTATCCAAAGTCACACAGTTAGGATGTGGAGGAGGGGGATCTGAACTCAGCCTGACTCCAGAGCGGCCATCTTTCCACATTCCTCTATGGACGTCCTCGTCTGTGTCTGTGTCCATGTCTAAATCTGTGGTCTGTGTGTGCGTCTAAGTCTTTGTTCTGTGTCTGTGTCCACGTCTGTGTCCATGTCTGTGTCTTTTTCTAAGTCTGTGGTCTGTGTCCACATCTGTGTCCACGTCTAAGTCTGTGTTCTGTGTCTGTGTCCATGTCTGTGTCCACGTCTAAGTCTGTGTTCTGTGTCCACGTCTAAGTCTGTGGTCTGTGTCTGTGTCCACATCTAAGTCTGTGGTCTGTGTCTGTGTCCACATCTGTGTCCACGTCTAAGTCTGTGGTCTGTGTCTGTGTCCACATCTGTGTCCATGTCTAAGTCTGTGGTCTGTGTCTGTGTCCACATCTGTGCCCATGTCTAAGTCTGTGGTCTGTGTCTGTGTCCACGTCTGTGTCCACATCTAAGTCTGTGTTCTGTGTCCACGTCTAAGTCTGGGGTCTGTGTCTGTGTCCACGTCTAAGTCTGGGGTCTGTGTCTGTGTCCATGTCTGTGTCCACATCTAAGTCTGTGGTCTGTGTCTGTGTCCACGTCTGTGTCCACATCTAAGTCTGTGGTCTGTGTCTGTGTCCACGTCTAAGTCTGTGTTCTGTGTCTGTGTCCACGTCTAAGTCTGTGTTCTGTGTCTGTGTCCACGTCTAAGTCTGGGGTCTGTGTCTGTGTCCACGTCTGTGTCTATGTGTGAGTCCACGGTTCTGTCCATGCCCACGTCTGTATCTGCATCTCAGTCTGTGTCTAAACTATGTCTCAGTCCTCGTCTGTGTCAAGTCCATGTCCATGTCTGTAGCTGTTCCATCTAGGTCTGTGTCTGTGTCTGTGTGAGAGCATGTCCATTCTGTGTCTGTCTACCCACCTGTACATGCATCTCAACTGCTCTTTTTAAGCCCCCAGCGGCAGAGCCATTTGCTTTTCTTTGCCCCCACGTCCCTGAGACTTCCCTCCCCTTTCTTTTCATGCCATGGTGTCTTTGCTGCTGGTTCTGAGTGTGGGACCTGCCTCAGTTTCCTCCCGGGTAATCTGGGAGTGATCACAGGGACGGGCCCCTGGACCATCAGGTGGTTGCGGGGCATTGGCCGCAGAGCACTGTGAGGTGACTGACGCTGGGCTCAGGCCTCCAGGTGTCTCCTCTGTGTATTGTGGAAGCGTCTGGCTCCAAGAAGCTCTGATGTTTTGAAGACTTCTATTTTTAGGCAGCCTGCTGTCGTGTTAGGTCTAAAACCATCGGCACCGGTGGGTCAGCAGGAACGCCCAGCCGTCTGAGGCTGGAGTGGCCTGGGCAGGCGCTCTCTTCATCTCCCTCCATGGGAGACCTGCACACAGGTGCCCCTCGGATTGAGGGATCCTTTGGTCTAAATGAATGAGAAGAATTCAGATGGAGGAGAGAGAGTGTTTTGAATGACCTCATCCTGCTACCAACCTTTAGCCTCCAAAGAGAAAGCTGACGTCTACTCATATTTGCAATCATTTTTCCTCTTTCCTGCAAAACGGCCCCTTCTGCTGGGAGAGCGTTTGGCAGGCAGCCCTGCATGGCTTGGCAAGGCACGGTTTCATCACTGACAGTATTTCTCAGCACCCGCTGAGGGGGCAGCGAGGAGTGGCCCCAGCAAGTGCCTCCCCGTGGGTGGCTTGTGAACACTGGGTACTTCTCAAGGTGCTCCTGCCAGCCCTGGTGCTGAGAGAAGAGACTGCCAGGAACGGGCACCTGCAGCTCTGCAGATACTCTGGAGAAGCAGCACATGCTGGCCCTTGTCCAGCCGTAAAAAGGGCTCTTGGGGAAATCACTGCCGGGCTTGTCTCTGTAGATAAGCTGAAATCATGGTCATGCCCACTGAGCAGATATGCCCTGGCACGGAATCCGGGGAGGAGGCGGGCAGGAGCGGGAACAGGAGAGGCCAGGGGCCAGCCCTGGGGCAGCACAGCAGAGCCCTGGCTCCAGGACTGCAGAGGCCAGGGTCTTCTGGCCAAGAGGGGCCAGGTAGAGACGCAGGCTGAACATGGCATTACCCAGGGGCCCAGTGACTGTGCGAGGTCATATGACAGCAGCTGGTGGCTACCGATGGGCAGTGGAATTCACACTGAGTAGCTGGTCCTGCAGGCAGACCCCTCTGCAGTGCCTATGAAGGGCGAGTTGTTACCCATGTCGCTCTCCTGCTCTCATACGTGCCCCAAATGCTGACTCAGGGCATGTCGTGAAGCCAGCTCAGTCTCCTGCATGCCTTCCCAGAGCCGCCTGCTTCCAAATTCACCACCACCAGCCTTCCTGGTCACCGGAGACTTGGCTGTCACATCCTGAGCAGTCCAGTCTCCAGCTCATCCCCTGGGGGTGGGGGGCTGCTTCCCAAAGGTCCCTCCTTGACCCACTGCAAAATAGGTACCAGATTGCACACTTGAGTTCAGGTATTCTTTTTTTTTTTTTGAGACAGAGTCTCACTATGTCACCCTCAGTGAAGTGCCATGGTGTCTCATAGCTCATAGAAACTTCAAACTCTTAGGCTTAAGTGATTCTCTTGCCTCAGCCACCCAAGTAACTGGGCTTACAGGCGCCTGCCACAACGCCCGGCTATTTTTTATTGTAGTTGTCATTGTTTAGCTGGTCCAGGCCGGGTTCGAACCCATCAGCCTCAGTGTATGGAGCTGGCTCCGTAACCACTGTGCTATGGGCGCCGAGCCCGAGTCCAGGTATTCTTAAAGAAAAGATGATTATTAGTTAATCCACAGCGATCTCTGGAATGTTGACTAGTTAAGCCTGGGGGCTAATTGGTGAGGAGCCATTATTCCCACACATCTGCAATTATACATCTTGTCTTCATCTAGAATCATTTTTGGGGAAAAATCGACCACGACCATAAATAGGAAATCGACACCCTGGGCCACTGCACTCAGCACAAAGAATATGGAGCATTCTTATCCAGTCACCTGCCGTGAGGGCGAGAGAACGCGCTCCACCCGCTGCTGCTCAGTGCCAGCAGTATTGATCTTATTACTCATACTTTATAAAGGAGAAAGCTATTCTTACGGAGGGCAAACATTTGCTTTGCTGTGCTATTGTCTCCGCCCGGCATCGGCCTCTCGGTCCTGATATGTCCCATCGATTATTATTCTTGTCATTGTTTCATAACAGGAGGCGTTTTAACGATGACTTACAGGGTTACATATTGTTGGGCCATACACCTCTGTCCGCAACTTAAAAAAAGGTAAACGCAAACTTCAACTTGAAAATGACTCCTGGATTTAGTGACAGGATAAAATGCGAGGGGCACCTCCCGCCCTCTGAGAGGTCATCAGGGACCCGCGAGAGGTCATCAGGGACCCGCGAGAGGTCCTGGCAGGCAGACGGGGCTGTGGTCCCTGTTCCCCAGGGTCCTGGAGCACTTCGGCTCATCTGTGCCTGGACAGAGCCACCCCCGGCAGCCCCCGCCCTTGTGAGCTGTGGGGACACGGTTATCCCAGTTCCAATCCTGAGGACTCTTCAGGCTGTCACCTTCTGCCCTGTCTTGGCTCTGCACAGTCCTTGCATTAGTGGGCACAAGAAAACCCAAAGGTATGGGAGCTGCGCCCTCAGACCAGCTGCTGGATTCCAGCTCAGACACTCTGGGGGATGACCAGTGTCCCTCCCCAGAGCATTTGCCGTGTGTGAGCTGCTTAGGCGCCCCACGAGCCATGGTCGGCCCTGGGGTGGTGTCTGTTGGCTGGCAAACCTACTCTGCCCACAGAGGCCCAGGCGGCCCCCTGGCTGCTGGTCTCAGGTGTGGTGCTAGGGTGGCCTTTGGGCTACCTCGCTCAGCTGACCACTTTCCCCTTCTGGTTCTGACGCCCTCGCTGCCCCAGGGTCTTCCTCATGGGTGGCTGATGCTTTGCTTTTGGACCCTGGGGATTTGTGAGGAGAGATTACAGCCTCTGAAAGCCTTTCTGAGTAGACACCCCAAGACGTGTAAAGCTCAGCCCTCAGCTTTTTCTCCTCACTTGGCAGGGAAGGGGGTATCTACCACCCTGCCGGCCTCCAGGTGGAGGGACGCTCCCCGACCTTGCTCCCCACGGTGGCTGCCCCCATCCCCACCCTGGCCGGTGTGGCCACCGTGGGGCCAGAACTCCCGGCATAGTGTGATGGGCCAGGGACGCCTAGGGAACAGCCTCGGGACCCAGCCTGCTTGGTCCCCTCCCCCACTGTGATTTATTTTAGAAATTAAGCAGAATTTAATTTTTTTATGGAGAGAAGTTGATGTTTAGAAGTCGCCAACTTGTGATGTCCTCCCCTCCACACTAGATCCTGCTGAGAGGAGGGAGGGAAAGGAGGACATGGGTGTCGGCCGGAATAGAGGGCGGAGCGGAGGGGGAGGGGGCCAGGCGCTGCGGCAGACCTGCCGTGGACAGAAGGTCTTCTGGAGGAGCGTGGCTGAGATTCGAGGGGCAGCTGGGGTGTGTGCCCAGGGCAAGCAGGGGCAGAGGCTGGAGACAGGGTGAGTTGTCTGTCTGTCTCAGGGACACTTAGGACTCTTGCCTGTCACTGTGTGGCCACTGTCCACCCAACACACTGTTCCAGCCCCAGTGCAGCACAGGCAGCAGGCTTACAAGAATAGGGTCTTTTACTGTAGACAGGGATGGGCTTTGGAATAATGTCTTTCTCATTCTGGCCCTGGGGGCCCAGTTTAACGGTGAGCTTCCTGTGGGCCAGTGCATACGTCCTGGACTTGTGCACACAGTGCCCAGTTGGCCACTCTGTTCCAAGACAAGCAGCAGAAAAACAGACCTAAATGCAGGAGAAGCCCAGGTTAGCTTCCTAGTATCCGAAGCTCTACTTGATACAGCATTAGCAGACATCCCTGGGTGCCAGCGCCCCACAGAAGACAGGTGCTAGTGAGTGAGGAGGACTCCTTATCCTAGAGGAAAAGGAAATCACCCAGGGGTTGTAAGTTAACTTCGGAATAAGACACCTTGAAGTAGCCTTTATGCTGATACTGCATTTACAAACAAGAAAAGATATAATGAAATTGTAAGAAAGAGTATTCAGAAATTAAAATAAAACAATTATGAAACCAGTCAAAGGGGAGTTGAGAAGTAAGTTGAGGAAATTTCCAGAACACACAGAAAAAATAGAAAACAGGAGAAAAACATCGAAATACACAAAGGATCAATTCAGAAAGTTTAGAAAAAGAGATTAAAATATTTCTCGAAAGAACAAAGAAAATGGAAAGAAAGTTACAAGAGAAATAATATATAATGATTTCAAGATCTGAAAAGAGACACAATTGTTCAAAATAACAGGAGCCCAGTGAGTGCCCAGCATGATAAGTGAAAAAAGTCCTGCATATCTTGGTAAAATTTCAGAAACCTAAGGATAAAGACAAACACCTAGGAGCTTGCACGAAGGAAAATCGAGCTACCTGCAGGTGGATGAAAGTCCGGCCAGCATTAGGGTCCTCTCTCACAACTGCCCAGCCTCAAGTGTGAGACAAACACATTGGGTTCTGATGGACCTTTTCTGAAAATGGTACTTGAGGACATATTCCAGAAGTTCAATGAGAGTAAGGTAAGTGAAATGAGAAGCAGAGGCACTAACCTGAGAGTGCAGTAAAAATTCACTGTATTCTGGAAGGAAATGGACCCTGACTAGAACAAGAAGTTAGCGGGTTCGAAGAAGATCTTATAAAACAAAACTGGGTTATGTCATAGACTGAGAAAGGATCTGGGAGATAGTGGTGGTATGGGGAAGAAGAAATACTTATTCTCTAAAATAGAAAGAAAGGTCTGTCAATAAGAGAGCTTTTGGCTGCAAGTGACAGATAATTGGCCCTGAAGCGGCTTAACTGTTAGTGCATTTATTGTTTACTTAACGGGAGCTCCAGAGATGGGTTCTAGATTCCACCAAGAGCAGGGTTTGTCCACTCCTCTGCTCTGCCACTGGGGCCTGAGGACGTCGTCTTACAACTTGTGGCCTCCTGGCTGTGAGGCGGCTCTCGTAATCCCAGGTGTGTGCACTCACACCACGTCCAAGGGCAGGGGCAGGAGCAAGGAGGGCGAGGTGACATGGTGGCCTTTCCTTTCTCATAAAGAAACAACTTCCAGACTTCTTCAGTAGGCCTTTCCCTGTGTCTTTCTGGCTACCCTGTGCCCACCTCTCCCTGTAAGACAGAAGGAGAAAGTATCTGGCAAAAGGGGGCAGAGCAGTTATTGGCTTCACCACGTGTTTTTCAATTTGGTGGAACTTAAAAGAGGTGGATGATGAGGTCAAGATCCTAGTCCTGAGGATTCTGGCCCAATGGGCACCAGGTGGCACCTGGGCATTTGTGGATTTAAAAATCTTCCTGGGTAATTCTAATCGCCAGAGCTGAGACCCCCTGCCTTGGACTAGTCATGAGTCATCTTCTGAGGCTGGGCTTGTCACTTGAATGAAATCATGGTTCTGTTTAGGCAGGAAGAAGTCCTGGTAACTGGGCAGGGCTGCTAACAACTTTTAGCACAAGACTTTACAGGAAAGCTGTGTTCCAGGTAGGATGGAAATGCTGAGAAACTGGTGCAGCACAAGAAGAGGGGATTTGTTCATCTCTGATGCTGGGAACATCCTCCCTGGAGTGGCAGAAGGTCTTAACATTGGACCTAGAGAGAATAAAATTTTACCGAACTGCTTGGCCCTGAGTGGAACGATCTTTATGCAGTCATAATAACATAAGTGCATTCATTGTTCTAAAATTTTTTATTTTTTCTTTTAGAATGAACAGAGGAACAGAAGACTTGATGATGGCTCTAAGATGAGATGCTGATGTTATCATTCCTGAAATGTAAAAATAAAGTGATAACGGATAAAAGTGGAGTCAGAGGAGAGAGTGAGAAGGGGGAGGGAAAGATTACCTTGCTGCCACACTAATTTGTGTAGGGGAAAGTCAAGAGTTACCATTAAAGTTGGTGGAAGAAAGAAAGATGACAATCTGTATTTGCAAAAGTAAGACATGGCACAACTAAAAATAATGGCCTAGCGGCCATTGTTTGTTGTTAGAAGGTAGTAAGATGCATTGTAAGATGTAAGTGAGATCTTCACTTTCATCACATGTAAGCAACAAATAATTTCTAAAGCTGAGAAACTAAAAACATAGAGGTCGTATCAGTCAGGACAGAGAAGGTCATGCTGTGTAACAAACACCCACCATAAAGTCTCAGTAATGCAACAAAACTTACTCAGTGACCCAGGAAGGCTCATTTCTAGCCTATGTTAACTGCAGGGCAGAGGCCCAGGGCCCAGGGGGGGCAGATGGTAGGCAGAACCTGATAGGGTTTCTGGCTTCAGAAGCGGCTGCAGCCCGCATTCAGGGTGTGTGCTGCAGAGGTGGGGCCAGGGCAGGAACCCAAATGTGAGAGGTGTGACTCAGCTTTTCTTCTTGTGTAAGATTTCTAGGATTTTGTAGTTTCTTGAGCAGCCCCACTCTCGACTAGAGGTCTGCAGACTGTGGCTGGAGAGCCAGATCTGCCTGCCCCTTGTTTTTATGTTTCTTGACCTAAGAATTTACCTTTGTAAGTGGTTCAATAAAATCAAACGAGGAACGATATTCCATGACATGTGAAAATGATGTGACATTCAAGTGTCAGCGTCCATAAATAAAGTTTTATTGGAACTCAGCTGTGCTCATTCGTGTCCATATCATCCATGGTAGAGGTGAATGGTCTCGATAGGAAACATTCACCATCTGGCCCTTTCCCGGAAAAGCTGCCAATCCTGGTCATTGATGTGTTTAGAGGTTACAATATGCTCTGTGGTCCCCAACCTCATCTGTTCCACTCCTTCCTTCCTTCCTTCTTTCATTCATATATTTAGTGAGTGTTCAGTCAGCACCTGTCAGGGCACACACTCCTCTAGGTTTGTTGAGGTTTCCTGCTCTTAAGGGCAACAGGTGTGAAATAACAGTTGGAGGCCCATTCTCTCAACTTGAGTCCGGGGCTCTTGATACACCCCTTCCCACCACAAGACAAGAGGGGCACCAGGCTATCTGATTTGAGCTGTGGAGTAAGTTGAGTTTAACATTTGACCTTTCTGTTTTTCAACCTGGGGCATTACCCCTGGGGTGGGGTGGGGCGGAGTCTTCCTCTGAAGATCCCAGGAGTCCAGGGATTCCCCAATGGGGTCTGCCCCCTACTCCCCACCTGCCTTTCACCTCCCTACGGAGCTCCTGAATGCAGGAAATAACGCCAGCAGAGTAGTCCCCAGGGGCCCCGCCTCCCTCCAATGCACAGGCATGACTTGCTCTATAAATATTATATGGAGTTGTTCATGCACAGCCAGGGGAGAATAGACCCCCATTGTCGGGCTCCGTCGGCCTTGTATTAATTAACTCCTGTTTTTGCAGGGAGTGGTCCTGCTGCACCCTGAGGGCTACGATTTTATCACGATGGGTGAGCTCACAGCTCAGGCTGGAAGGGAGCAGGCAGGAGTGGGCAGCTCTTCTCGACTGGACAGGACTGGGACTACAGCCATGCCTCAGGGGATGGGCTTCAAAAACCGTCTTGTAGTCCATCTGGGTGGTGACCCTCAGCCCATGGGCCAGGGACCCGTGTGGGGGCACAAACCCTCCCAGATGGGAACGTATTCCAGTGACTATCCTTTCATTAGAAGAACTTTAAAGATCCATAAAATATTTTACAAATTAATACAAGTTGTGCATTGATTAGGCCTGGTCTTCTCCTGGGAGGTGGGTGGGGGCAGTCTGTTCCCTAGACGGTTCACTCCTAGGCAGGGTGCTCAGTGTTCAGAGGGGTCCGGGCTACCCAAGCTGCCTCCCCTTCTTGCTCCTTGGGCTGTTCCAGGCTGTCACTGCCCCAAGTGGACACGCCTCCCCGGGCCTGGCGTGCTGTCGGCATCTGGTCCTGGGGCTGGGCACCAGCCCACTCTCTGCAGACGCCTCCCTCAGCCACCACCCTCCCGAGGAGCTTCTGGGGCACATCATGCCTCCAGTTGAGACCTCAAACCCTGCATTGCCAGGACCGCCTGTCCCTTGGGCCTCTTCTTCCTATTGTCCGTGGGCAGGTGAGACGGTTTGGCCAGCAGGGTGGGACTCCTGTGCTTCCGCCTCCAACCAGGCACTCGCCCTTCCTGAGTGTTTTGGTTTATTCATTGGCCCCATGTCAGTTTGTGCAGACGAGGTGGCTCAGCCAACAGAACTTAATTCTCTTGCAGCACCAAAACAGCGATTTTCAACCGGTGTGCCGTGAGATTTAAAAAAAGTCGAAAAATAACTGCTCCAGAGGGTGAACGTGTGAGATCCAGATGGAAGGGTCACAGGGCTGGTTCCCACCGAAGCTTCTCTCTTTGGTCTGCGGACGCCGTCTTCTCCCTGTGTTCTCACGTGGCCGTCTCTCTCTGTGTGTCCGTGTCCCCATCTCCTCTTCCCATGAGTGCTCTAGTCCTGTTGGGTTAGGGCCCCCCAACGGCCTCAGTTTTCCTTGAATATCTCTTTAAAGTCCTATCTCCAAATAGAGCCGCACCCTGAAGTCCTGGAGTTAGGATTCCAATATATAAATTTTGGGGGACACAGTACTGCATATAACATACCCTTTAAAGAAAAAGGAAATTGAAACTATTATTTAAGGAAACATCATTGAAAATAAAAAGACCAGAATGCATTCAGAAGCTCGTAGGTCCCAGGTGACACGGCCTCCAGGCCCCGGCCAGCAGTTGGAAGCAGGTGACCATTCCTCTTTACGAGGGAGGAGGCAGGCCACCTCTGATTGTGGCAGAAGGGTTCCAGGCCCAGTTTTGGAACACGGGCCTACCTGAGTACCCTTCCTTCATCACGTCCTCTTAGTGGGATGTCCCTACAATGTTGATGTGATGTGGAATCACATTTCTCCAAACAGTGCAGTGTTCCTCAGGTAGGAGAGGCCTGCCTGCCTTGTCCTTGGGGCTTCCTTGTGGCCCTGCCTCTCTCCTGTGCCGCCAGGACGGGCACACACATGGCAGCCGTGCACTCCGTTCATTCCCCAAAGCCTGTTGATCTGCCCTTAGTTTTCCTAGACAATTAGCCCGGCCTTCATGTTGCCGAATTACAATTCCCCAGATTGGAATCCAAGAGCATTTTTGCTCAGAAGAGTTGCTGAACCCAAAGAGTGAGATATTTTAAAGAGCAATATGGATAATGCTCCCCTCTTGGCTAAAATTGCCTATGTATTATTTACAGCTTCACATTTCCTTAGTTCAGACGATAATGTTATTTTTGTCCTGAAAAATTCAGCCTTCCTATTAATAACAAATGCAAACCCCTGGCCATATCCTGCCTCTGTTCCGCGCTCAGATCGATGGCAGGATATAGCTTGTGCTGTGAGTGTATTCTCTTTACCGACAAAATGTTCTTTTGAGGTATATGTGACACTAGTTATGATTTATCCAGAGTGGTTTAACATGTCCCAATATCTTTTCAGCTCCTGTGTTTGGTTCCCACCATGTGAAAATGATACCCAGGAATCAGTTTCATTTTTACAGAATAAAACTTTTGGAGGTGAAGAAAGATGTTAAGATCACCTGCTCCTATAGCCTCACTGCGGAGATAAAAAGAGCCAAGGCCCAGAGAGCTTATCGAGCTTAAGTCCAGCTGCCAGTTGGTGGTGGGATCAGCTGGGGAGGCTTCTGTCAACGCGAGATTCCCTGGAAGCTCGGGTTTGTTTGGTGTGCAGCTCCCCAGCTATGGAACCTGCTCTGTGGACCAGGGTCCATTGTCACACACTCAGTGACGCCAAGCCAGGGCCTCGAAAGTGGATTGTTTGTGTGATCTGTATTTCAGCAGCCTGGTCAGCACAGGGGAACTTGCGGGTCCTTAATGTCCCATAGGGTAGCCTGGTGACTTCTGCCTGGCGGTCACCTCCTGCCCTGGCATCACGGCCGTTGGTGCCTCACATGCACACAGCTGGGACTGATGGACTGTCCCGAGGAAGAGAAACACAACCACACTAGAAGAAGCTAATTAGACATTTATGGAGACAGCAGCCCTCCCCACAGGGTGCCCGGCTCAAATAGGAAACCATCTCGGAGCAATCTGAAGACCTGCGCCAGCCCACTGCTGCCGCCCCAGCAGAGGAGCATCGATCCCGCTCTGCTCCCATTGATTTCATGTCACCTTAGTGATTTAATCATGTGTTCTTTCCTATCTGTTTGCAGCCTTTTCTTCTATTGTCTGACGTGAACCAGCCAAGGCCTTCCAGCCTTTGAGCCGGTCAGAATAACTTCGTTCTCCATCTGCACTGTTTTTAAGGAATGACGAAACTGGCTGAGGAAGACGAAGGGTGGGCGGGGTCACATGGACTGCGTAACATCCTGCAAGAACGCTCGGTGCCCCCCGCGGGCTCCGGGTACAGGGTGGCGAGTCTCCCTTCCTAGCTGTGGGGGACGTGCTTGCTTCCTGGGTGAGGCCTGGAACTCCGCTCATCTTTCTCCTTAGATCATGGACGGACGTGACTGCTGTTCTTGGCGTGGGGATGGAGGAAGGAGGAAGGGACACCACAGAGTCACATCTACTTTTACTTGGATTTGATAGGGTGGAGGCCCTGGGCTCACAAAGGGCTTCAAAGGTGACTTTGGGTCCTGTGCCAGCATGCAAGCTACAAACTGTGGCAAGCAGACTGATGGTGGCAGATTTAGGGAGACAGCTACTGGCAGCACAGAGGCCTCAGTTTCTGAGGGCAGGAGCTGTCTGTGAGTGCTGGCCCTGGGCCAGAGCCTGTGTGGGCAGAGAAGGCACCAGGACACTTGGGGCCTCGTTTGTCCCTGCAGATGGTGGTGAGAGGTTCTTATTTGTGATTCTGTGATCCAAGAGCCTTTCTTTCTTTCTTTCTTTTTATTTTTTGTAGAGGCAGAGTCTCACTCTATCACCCATGGTAGAGTGCTGTGGCGTCACAGCTCACAGCAACCTCCAGCTCTTGGGCTTAGGCGATTCTCTTGCCTCAGCCTCCCCACTAGCTGGGACTACAGGCGCCCACCATAATACCCAGCTATTTTTTTGTTGCAATTTGGCCAGGGCTGGGTTTGTACCCTCTACCCTTGGAATATGGGGCCGGTGCCCTACTCACTGAGCCACAGGCGCCATCCCCAAGAGCCTTTCTGTAAGATTTTAAAATGGTGTCTTTTTTTTTTTTAAAAAGAAACTTTGCTTTTATTATCATTATTTTCAGAAGAGGTTGATAGAAAGACAGATGGTAAGGAGAGAGCGTGAGCTGGTGGAAGGTCCACAGATCCTTGAAGACCTTGCTAGTGGCGCCACGCTGGCAGCACCGTCCTCACAGGCTGAGACAGGCCCACTGTGAGGCTCTGACTCTGCCTGTCCTCCGTCCCTTGTCACACGAACCCGCTGCCTTCCCCACCGTCCACATCCACTGAGATCATGACTGGCTCAAGTGCTTCGCCAACCTTGACCAAAAGTCCGAGCCCAGCCCTAAACTTTTTGGAAATTAACACAACTTATTTTTCTGAGTGATTTTTAAAGAAGGAATGAAAATGGTGCTTTTACTTATTAACTAGTGTCCATGGAATCCTCCCATCACCTCTCACGGGAGTAGTCAGAACCATATCCACGAAAATGCATAGCGTCAGTCCTTTGTCATTAATTAGCATATTATGCATACATATTACCTTATCATCTATTCACTAGTATATAGGAAAAAATGTAGTTAAATGTGGTACTCAAGAAGTTAAAAAAGGAACAAAACAATAGGCACAAACACACGGCAAGGAAAGTAGGAAATATAGTGACCCGGGCAAGCAGCAATGTGCTAGGGGGACAGGAGACTCTAAGCAGGTTACCACTTAACAAACAGGCTATTTGAAAAAAAAATACAGACACGCAAAAAAGTCAAGTAAAAAAGAGAAAACACAAATGCTCACAATTAGAAATGGAAAAGGAGGTATGTGTGTGATACAGTTATGAAAGTGTAAATATGAGGATGGGTGTGACATCAAACTCTGCTTGTAAATTTGTAATGTTTAACACATTTGACTTTTGCAGGTAAAATAAAGATTGGCCAGAGTGGCTTAATACACTGAAATGTTCAAGGGGGGTGACGGGAGGCTGCTTGGGAAAAGGGAAAGGGAAAAAAACCAGAGCAATATTTATCTAATCTTAGGGTGGAAAAGACCTTTCAAAGCATAATAAAGAGATCTCTCCTGGTGGTGGGAGCAGAGAGGCCCTGACTGGTGCACTGCATCCCAGCAGCAAGACAGCTTCTTAAAAATTAAAAAGCTTGACGTGTGGATGGATTAATGTAGTTGGAATGAAGTTTAAACATTGTCAAGGAATTATTTCAAAAACAAGAAAATGTAGTTCCATGACACAGGCAGGAAGGGGAAAGTTCTTTTAAACTTTCAGGGAATAGATAATTTTCATGTTACACAAATACCCTCCCATAAAATGGAAAGCTTCCCAAATTCATTTTTCAAGGTTAGCATAATTCTTGTATGAATCTTGACCAAAATAGTATGAAAAATTACATATCAATCTCATTTATAATTTAAATAAATGTATTATCTTTCTAATTAAATCCTGCAGAATATTGAAAGAATATTACATCTTAATTTTAATACGGACTTATGTCAGAGATGAGATGCTGGTTTAATATAGGACACTGTTAATGTAATTTATCATATCAATAGGATAAGGAAAAAAACTCATCTTGACAAATTTTTAAGAGACCATGATAAAAATGTTAAAGCAGCTTATGAACAGAATGATTCTTTTTTAACATGGTAAATATTGTCTTTTAAACTAAAATGTAACATCAGACAATAGGGTAAAATGATTAAGAGATCCCTATTAAACTGAAGGATGAGGTGAGAGAGCTTTTTTCCACTTGTTACTGATCCAGTTTTAAACAATGCAATAAGACAAGAAAAATGTAAAAAATAATGTGTATTGTCAAAAGTCAGATGAAAATCATAAGACTTTGTAGAAGTTTTGGTTGTTACCTAAAAAATCTCAAGAGAATAAATTGAAAATACTGCTTGAACTTTTGAAAGAGTTTATAGTGAAATGGCCATAGCATAAAAATTTACCCAATAGGTGCTCTGTGTATTGATAATAACCAGTTTGAAAACAAAAGGGGGAGAAAAGATCCTATTCGTTATGGTATATAAAATACCTTAGGATAATTTTGGAAATGTGCAGAACTTGTATAATAGACCAAACTTCTTTCATTTGACTAAATGGAAAGATGTCCCTGCTGCCCAAGGGAAAGATACACTTTCCTTTCATTAATTTAAATGCATGATGTGGTTCCAACCCAAATTATTTCAGGATCGTTTTGGAACTTGACCAAGGGATTCTAAATTAGAGAAGCTAAAAAATGAGTGGAAATAGGAGTTTTTATAAAACAAAATTAATGGTGGTTGTATTTGTTCTACCAGACTACAGGTATTATGAAGAAATAGCAAATCAAATAGTGTGGAAAAGGCAGATCAATATGACAAAAAAGAAAATGAAGAGAATCAGAACCAATATTTCATAGAAATTTAGTATAGGATAAAATTTACATTTCTCATCAGTGATGAAAGAATGGTTATTTGGTGCCTGGACACCAGCATACTATTTGAAAAAGCAGCCTCACACTCTGCTTCCCATCAGACATCAGCATTAATTTCATGTTGATTATATAATTTCACACGGGGGTGGGGTGGGGATGTGGTGGGGGGGGACCTTATAAAAATATGAAAGGGAAAAAAACCAGAGCAATATTTATCTAATCCTAGGATTGAAAAGACCTTTCAAAGCATAATAAAGAGATGTCATAAAAGCAAAGATGAGATTTGACTATATTTAAATTAAAATATTTGCAAATTAAAAATGGAGTTTCAAGTTAAAATGCAAACAAAATGTACTGGAAAAATATTCACATGAGGCAGACAAAAAGTTGAAAACCTTAAATATGAAAATACTTTTAAGGATCAAGGAGAAAAATGAACTGACAGAGAATTATCGAAAGTGAGACAGGCAGCCAATCAAAATAAGTGAAATGTTCGAGACCACTAGTGACCAAATAATTCATAGTAAAATAAAAAATATTTTTCAATAACGAAGCTGTCAGAGATAAAATAATGAGATAATAGTCAGGTTCAGCAATGATGAAGTGACATGAAAATTCTCAGACACAGCTATGAGCAAACTGGTACAATTTTCTGAAAGTAACTTTTATTACTTTTTATCAAGGTTCTTAATGCTTAAACCATTTAACCCAGCAATAAACCTGTCCTAGGAATTTATCCTAAAGAAATAATAAAAGGCTACATACAAGAATTTTTCTTACTTCAATTTGTACATAACCCCCAAAGATCGGAGACAACATAAATAGCTAAAATCAGAAACTGTTTAAGGATGTCCAAAATCCTGCCCCATGATTTGATGACTATCCACTGGGTGGGAAAGTCTTCTGCACCATGGAATGATAAGGGACAGAAAATATGCTGCTTTACACCCAGTGTTGCAGAATAAATCTTTTATGTACATTCAGTATATTTCAGGAGGGTCATTATTTAGCTCTAGGTGAGGGGTAATTAAAGCTCCCTCTTTGCATTCTCCACATTTTGTAACTGAGTTTGTGTTACTTGTATAATCAGTGAGGAAAAGGAACATGAAGAGGCCAAGGGGACTTTGTAGACTGAGACTGGATGGGGGGTGGGGAGCAAAGTGCAAGGAAGAGCTTCCCGCAGTTGACCCGAGTTCAGCTGTGTGGGTCTGGGTGATGGACTTCCCAGACTCAGAAGCTACTTTCAGATGTTTTCTCAGCCTGCCGTGAGGAGTTGCTGGACCCACGGTGCGCTGGCAGACGAGAGGCAGGCGGCCTTGCCTCTGGCTCCTGCCTGCAGTTGTGGTGCAGGCCCCGTGAGTCGGCCGCTGGTTGGAGAGGGGCTCTTAGTATAGGGGAGCACCAGGGCCCTCCGCTCCCTCCACAGGCAAGGCTTGGGCTCAGGTGAGCAGCTTCCTCCAGGGAACAAGGGCCTTCCTTGGAGAATACTTTTATTATTTTGGTACTGGGAAATCCCAATGCCTGTTTAATGCTGGGAAAGCAGAGGGTAAAGAGTAAAGCTTGCAGGATCTCTGAGCTGAGAGAGGCGTGAGGATCACCTGGCTCACTCTGTTCCCAACCAAGGAGGCTCCAGCTCTTTGTTCTGTGACACCTGGAACTGGCTGCACACTGAGTGGAACTTTACAACTCTCAGAGCCGTATGTCTTGAGTTTAGTTTAGATATTCTGCATCGCAGTCAACATACAGGCGTGCCCCTCCTAAGGGCACTACGCCACACCAGCGACACTGGCCTCCAGCAGCCGCCCAGAGGCCTCGGCTCTGCCTACCACGCAGTGTCTTCTCCCATTTCTCCTGTAAGGAACAGATGTTTGACAACAGATGTTGTGTTCATTTAGGCAAGAGATCTTTTTCAGGGCAATGATAACAATGACAATAATTTAGTGAGTTTGTTGAGTGCTTTCTTAGAGACAGGGTTGGCGATGTACATAATGATCTTATATGGAGAAAGTTTGTGTTTTTAGATGAGAAAACAAAGTTTCAGAGAGCTTAAGAGCTTTCGAAAGTCACACGGCTAACACGCTGTAGATTTGGGAAGGGACTGGGAAGCCCGGTCCTGCCTCAGGCTGCAGAGTCCCTTACAGGTGACCTCTCTGGTCTGCTTGGTGACGATTTTCTTTGGGGCCTGTCTAGCTTTCTTAAGGGTCTGAAACCTCCATCTAAATTTGGGTTGATCAGCTGTAATCTGAATATTAAATTTTGTCAGTGTAGCTTACACCTGTGTTATCAAATTTTCGTATTTTGTAGAACTCTCCCCCTCGCGATCACATTCACTGGGTCTTTTCCGCATGTCCTAAACCATCTCCATGACTCTGTTCCAGCTTATGTTTGAGTTTAAGCTTTGTGTTTATGCTGGATAAATTGTATCTTTCTTTAGTTTTTCTGTATATCTAAACATTTACATTTTAAATAATTTTTGTCTGGATATTTTAATGTTCACTTTATCTCAAGTCTTGCATTCACTCGACACATTATTAACTAGTTTTCATCAGCAGCGTGGGTGAAATATTGAAGAGCGATGCTCCACGGGCAGAGACTAGTCGCCACAGAGGTCCCCTCCCAGGGAACTGAGCCTGTTAACGACGCCCAGCTCCATCTTGGGGCCTCTCCTCTCTGCCTAAGTCCCCAGGACACGGGCTGCATCTGCAGATACCCAGGACAATGCTGTGTAAACACACCTGCCACATGAGCTTGTTTAAATGACACTTCTCAGATAGTGGGGTGAAGAAAGGGTATGGGCCAGGTCCCTGCCAGTAAGCCCGGGGACTCTGTGCCAGGCGCTGCCTCCCGGACCAAAGTCTCTACAGGGGACCCTCATCGTGTCTCCCTTGGCACCTGAGGGTGTCTGGGGGCACAAACACCTGACGGGTCACCAGGATGTGCTCAGCCTCCAAGCTGACTGTGGGTTACACGGGGCTTCTGGAGCATACACACCTACAGCGTGACCAGGAGGGGAGGTGGATTCTCTCAGCCACATGGCAAAACCTTGCCCAGGATTTTATATATTGAGATAACTTCTGAAGAGTGACCTAAAAGTAAAATTTGATAAACGATTGAATTTTAAATCTCATTCTAATGATGGGGTCCATTAGCCACCTCTGTCTTCCTGATGTCTGCAAGCTAGATTGTAGAGACTCAGGGCTGATTATTCTCAAGATCTAAACTCTGGCCATTTTAGAAATTAGGTTGCCTGGGAATTTAACTGCACACTGCCTTTCCCAAGCCCCTACTTGCCAGCAGCTTTTCAGAGCCCCCCAGGCCCAGGACAAGGCACCAATTGAGCCACAGTAACGTGGGAGGTGGCTGCGTTGGAGACGCAGGGGTCAAGTTGGCTGCTGACTGAGTATGAGAGTGGACATGTCACCAGCTCCAGGGAGGGGGAGAGACTCCTGCTCTCTTTTCTAGCCTTGAAAGTGTATTTGACTTTTATCCCTTGGAAACTGTAACACCATCTGGGATATAGAACCAGGCATGTGGGAGTCACAGGAGTATGCTCTGCCTGAGAACATTACCAGCAGGGTTTAGGGATGGGCAGTCACTAGGGGAAGCCTAGTGTATACAGGTGGCAGTGCCGGCCACTTAGAGCGTTGTGTTTCCCCTGACAGGTGTGCACCTCACAGGGTCTTGCCACGTCCTATGTCCAAAGCACAGGAAGGACAATGGCTCTCTCTCTCTCTCTCTTTCTCTCTCATGCTTTGCAAGAGCTGTTCTTGCCTCAACTCAAAGTGAGGACATATTTTATAAAGAGAAATCTTTCATCATCACTTTGAACGCCCCCCTCCTTAGAACGGAGCCAATGTGCCTCCAGCTCGTGTCCTCAGCGCAGGGCGGCCCCCAAGCGCCCTGTCCAATGCCGCACACTGGCTTTTGCCAACCCTTTTCATTGGCAGACAATGTTCCTCCCTCTTGTTTGAGAAAATATCACTGTGGAAATTACAAATTCATACAAAATGAGATCCAATTACATTAGAAAAATTAGCATTGTCATTATCACAATGTTTCGCCCCAGAATCTGGGAGAAAGGCCAGACACTGCGGCTGGCTGTGTCATCGATGCTGGCCACGCACCTCGTCTTAGTTTGGAAGATGAGGTGAGCTATTCTCAGCCCACGGTGAGTGAGGCAGCACTGTATTCACTGCCCCAGTCTGATGCGGGGTCCCCTCCTGGTGTCGGTGGGAGGATGAGCTAGACAAGGAGGTGACATCCCCAAGCTCTGAGGGGTCAGTCCCAGGTGATTGAGCAGAGCTAGGGCCTCGGAGTGGGCAACTCAGCTCTAGCAGGGCCCCAAGAAGAAGGGGCCAGAAAGTGGTGTAAGTGCTCTTTTGGGGTTCTCCCACCGCCCCCACTGTAGGTTTCAGCAGCTTAGTGGCGAGAGGGTGTCAGCAGCCAGGTAGCCCAGATTCTGGAAGACTCTCAGTGGAGGCTCCCCGCACGACAACTGCCCATCACCAAAATGCCAAAGGAGAAGGTCAGCTCTGCCAAAGGCTCAGGGAAGGAGGAGCCCAGGAGATCGGCGGCGGGGTTGTCAGCTAAACCCACTCCTGCAAAAGTGGAAACTAAGGCCAAAGTTATACCCCAAAGGGCTTTGGGCTTAGGTTCCACTTTTGGAAAACATTGTACCCCAAAGGGCCCAGCCACCTATGAAGCAGGAGGGAAAGACCCAAGTCTGGTCGCCATCATCTGCCGAGTCCCACTGGTAGTCTCTGCCTCCCCTGTACAATCCACAGGAACATTTGTAACTGTTTTGTAAGTGCAGGTTTTTTAGTAGCTCTAGAAACAATTTTGAGAATGAGGGAATCCCATCTCATCTCATTTTTAAAGTGTAAATGCTTTTTCTTAAGAGGCAAAATCTTGCATGGGTTGTTTATTTTTGGTACAGCAGGAGAATAACGTGGAGTGTTGAATATGGGCGGCTCGGACTGTCTGGTGTCAGCTCAGCCTCCCACGGAGGGCTCAGTGCCATATCCTGCAATACAAGGCACACTCAGTGGCATTGGAGGCCCAGTCCTGCATTTAATGCCTTGAACATTTAAAATTACTTCTATTCCCTTGTGTTTTAGCTGAGTTACTTCCTGAAGAAGCCACCCTCCGATCATGGTTCTCCCTGTCAGAGTTGAGAACACTCTGTGACATCTTTGGTCATGGGAGTCCTGTTCCTCTAATAACTTTCCCAATGTGCTGTGAAAGATTGAAAAATTGAGTCTATAGTGTGTGGGGCAATAAATTGTGAACTGGTAGGACTGTGTGGGGCGGCGCCTGTGGCTCAGCGAGTAGGGCGCCGGCCCCATATACTGAGGGTGGCAGGTTCAAACCCGGCCCCGGCCAAACTGCAACAAAATATAGCCGGAGGTTGTGGTGGGTGCCTGTATTCCCGCCTACTCAGGAGGTTGTGGCAAGAGAATTGCCTAAGCCCAAGAGCTGGAGGTTGCTGTGAGCTGTGACGCCACGGCAGGCACTTTACCGAGGGTGACAAAGTGAAACTCTGTCTCTCTAAAAAAAAAAAAGCTTATCAACATTCGAAGATACTGGTACTTGATACCCTCTGAGGGAAAATTTGCCTCCAAATTTTACCCTAGAAAGTCACTGGCATGACTATTTTAAAAGAATAATAATACATGGCTTTTAGACTTCAGGTACATATATTAAGAATTGTGTACAAACTAAAGTGTCTATACTGACCCTCAACACAACCAATAAAATCTCAATTACAAAAGGAGAAATAAGTAAAGGGCTGTTCTGTAGGAAATTCCAGACACCTGCATGCCAGTGTCACCAACGTGAGACGCGCCCCCAGGCAGGGGACCACGCCTCCCTGCGCTGAGTGGCAGTCTGTGTGCACTGCATGGGCTAGCTGCTGCACCGCAGGCAAACTCCCTAAGCCTCTCTCTCTGTAAGACAAAGGTCATACGTGCACCTATCTCACCTCGTTGTCTTTAAGATAAAGGAGATAAAATGTAGTATGTGTACAGCAAACAACATCAGCGGCAGCCATTGCTGTCAGCAAAACGGAGGCGCTGGGCCCGGTTGTTTCCAAAGGGTCTTCTCTGACAGTGGGCCTAAGGCTAATAGGAATGCATGTATTCCCATCTGGGCCCCGGAGGCCGTCTGCATTTCAAACTGTGTATAAAATCAGCACATCGTACCCCAAAATGCATTAATATATACGGTTATGATTTAAAAAAAAATTTAAAAAAAAGCAGCTCATCCTGTCAATGTTCAATGCACAGGTGGGGCTGAGGCATAACCCATGCCAGCTACATGCGACCTGGGGGAAGTGCTTGCTTCAGGCCCTGTCACCTGCGGGGACAGAGGGAGGTGCGGTGCCTCTATTGGGAAAGGTGGAGGGGGCGACAGTCTCAGAGGAAGACTCTTCACAGGGTCCAAGCAGAAGCCTTCAGTCCATGAATCGACCCACAGTGGGAAGGAGGGAGGCGCTTTAAGACCCAATTCCTCAGCTTGGTGCCCGCAGCTCAGTGAGTAGGGAGCCAGCCACACACACTGAGGCTGGCAGGTGCAAACCCGGCCCCGGCCTGCCAAACAGCAATGAAACTGCAACACAAAATAGCCGGGGGTTGTGGTGGGCGCCTGTAGTCCCAACTACTCGGGAGGCTGAGGCAAGAGAATGGCTTAAGTCCAAGAGTTTGAGGTTGCTGTGAGCTGTGATACCACGGCACTCTACTGAGGGTGACATAGTGAGACTGTCTCAGAAAACAAACAAACAAACAAACAAACAAAACCCCCCAATTTTTCTGGGACAATTTTGTAGCCACTGAGGAAACGTGGGACCCAAGAAGTTGCGTGTCTTCATGTGGAACATGGGACCCTGGAGGGTCCCTGGGCTGGGGGTGGCTTGTTGTTGCAGTTGGAGCAGCCCCGTCCCAACTCTCCCACGCTAGGGGATGCAGGGGTGTGGGTGAACCCTCCCTTTCCTTGTACTCGCCGAGGTGACATCATCCCATGTGTGATGACACTGCACTGTTCCCAGCGCTTCTGCTTTCCCTCAGAACTTGTTATCTTGAAGCATCACATGTGGGGAACAATCCACGCATGTCACTGCACAGGGTGACACAGGGGTGTGGACAATAGCATGAGCCCCGTCAACTCAAGAGGCGGCACCTGCTGTCCTCCGAAGCTGTCCCCTCCCCTCCTGAGAAGCAGCCCCATGCTGTCCCTGCCTTGCTCGGCTCTGCGGTTTGCAGCACGTGCGGTCTCTAACAACGGGATCCCGTGAGGTCTCGGAATCCCACCTGCTCCTGTGACTCTAACTCCCTTTGTTCAACATGATGTTTTTAAGAGGAACATGTGTTGCTGCGTGTGGTTTTAATTCGTTCATTTTATTGCTGTACGATATTCTGTTTACCTAAATACCCCCCAATCTCTTCACTATTCTATGTTTGGTGGATATTTGAGTCATTTCCAGCTGTTATGAGCAACTGCGACTGGTCCCCGAGACTGGGTGTGGGCCTGTGTTCCTCTAGGTCTGTCCTCTGCAGGGACGGGCGGACCTGGGGGGCATCCCTTCAGCGTCACAGACAGTGTCGGCTGCCCCAAGGTACATGCACCAACCTACTCTCTGCCACGCTCCTGGTGTTGTAGTGACAGCTGTCTAGCGCTCTCCTGACAGGTCACGCTTCCACCCTGTTGGGCTCCCGAGTAGCTACATGACTTCGACTCAATCAGGTATGTGTGGAAGGGGCGTGTGTGATTTTTGTGCACATTTAACACTCTTTTCTTTGCCCCATTGATCATGAAAGCACATGTAGAGACAGAAGTGTGGCCAGCCTGGGCCCTGAGTAGAAGCCCTTAGCGGTCTGTGGTGCCATATGGGGCGGGAGGGCCTGGAGAGTCCCTGGGCTGGGGGCGGCTTGTTGCTGTGCTCTGCAGCCCCATCCCAACTCTCGCACGCTCCCACTCTGAGTGTGCAGTCCCTCCGGCCTCCTCTGTGCTCTGCAGCCCCTCTTTGTGGTTGAGTGTAAGGTGCCCCTGGTGCAGGCGGCCCTTGCAGGCTCTGCCACCTCCGCTGCCCCTCAGCCTGTTCTCCTAACCTTACGGTGGCGGCTCACACTGTGTTCTAGGTAATCCTACATGCTCACCATGAATTAAAGTGACGCCCGGGCATGATCTGAGACACAGGGTGGGGATTGGGGGGCTGCTTTCAGGAAAAAGGTGGCGTAGGGTGGGGGCTAGAGCTGGGGCTCGTCTGGCGCTGTGCCCCTTCTGTTCTGTTCCTCCTGAAAGGCCGGGTCGGGGAGAGCCTGAGGAGTGAGGCTTTAGCAGCGGGTCCTCTCCCACTTGTTGGGGAAGACTCCTGCCCCGGTGCAGTGTTCCCTCCCATCCTGCACTGGGGTCTGTTCAGTGCATGGGGCTGCGGAGGCAGAGCTGGCGTCCAGCAGAGAGCAAGTTGCCACCCAGCAAGGACAGATGGGGAAATGTCAGCCTAATCCCCAGGATAGGACCAGTCAGCCACCCACGGGTAGTCCTGGGTCTGGACGTGCCCTGACGCTCACTGAAGTCTGCAGAGCAGGCATGCTGGTGGGCCACTGATAAATAGCTGCCAGAGACCCTCGATAGGGTGTTGTCTCCACCCAAAGCCCCTTTGGGGTCTGTTTGCAGGAGTCAGTAGCTGAGTAGCAAACAGCCCACCTGTGTGGCAGAAGATCCTGAAGGGGTGTGTCCTCGTGAGGACTGGGCACTGTCCTGAGAACCCCTATTTATGGAGCATTATGGCACAAGAGGTCGACTCACACAGCTGGGGCCAGACTGGGCTGAGCCCCAAGAAAAGTGGCCAGAGGGAAGGGCAGGCTCGTTAGGGCCCCTGGGACCTGGACATGGTGAAGATAGAATTATCCTGGGTTGACTTCAGCTTTGGGTCACTGGGGCTTCGGAAGCCACAGGGGCTGTGTGGGCCCTTCCTCTGTTGGTCGGTGTCAGCATTGGCTTTCGGGGGGAGCAAATGCTTGGCTGCTGGGCATGTCCTTGGCAGCAGAAATGTGGCTGGGGGTTGTCGTGACAGGGAGATACTCCACATCAGGGTAGGGAGGTGAGCGATCCCCTCAAAGCTCACAGAGGAGAGAACATCTTGGGAAGGAGGAGAGGACGTCCTGGGGGGAGGAGGCGAAAAGGACGTCCTGGGGGGAGGAGAGGACGTCCTGGGAGGAGGAGGAGGGGAGGACGTCCTGGGGGGAGGAAGAGGGGAGGACGTCCTGGGAGGAGGAGGAAAGGATGTCCTGGGGGGAGGAGGAGAGGACTTCCTGGGAGGCGGAGGAACGGATGTCCTGGGGAGGTGGAGGCGGGGAGGCCATCCTGGGCAGAGCGGACGAGCGGCGTGTAGGGAACGCGTGTG
>CAUYRH010027394.1:0-34756 GCA_963574655.1 Perodicticus potto | reverse complement strand
CACACAAACCTTATGGACACCCTGTATATGGAGAAAAATCAATACATGTATGTAGAACCTCCAGGATTTACCCCTTCCCTACACTGACCACCTCCTTAAGTCCTCCTTAAGTGGACATGCACTACATGTATGTATCAATATAGTAGGCCTAGTTCCTTATGTGGATCATCTCTGTATGTTGACTAGTTTGTTACATACAGTTCCTTGGTGGTCGACTTTCAGAGGTTCTACTATAATACATATATAGGCTATCCATAAAGTATCCAGCCACCGTATAGTTCAGCAGTGATAAGTATATTCATATTGTTGTGCATACAATGCTCAGGGCTCTTTCTATCTTGCAAAACTATAACTCTATACCCATTAAATAGTTCTCTATCCCCCATTGCCTCAGACCTTGGCAACCAGTATTCTATTTTCTATCCTATGAACTTGATTATTCTACGTACCTCACATAAGTGGAATCATCCAGTACTTGTGTTTTTGTGACTGACTTATTTCATTTAACATAATATCTTTAAGGTTCATCTATGTTGTAGCATATTTTAGAATTTTCTTCTGTTGTAAAACTGAATAACATTGCATTGTATATATACCACATTTTGTTTATTTATAGATGAATGGATTATTAATACTCCATCAGTTACATTAACTTCTTATTAGATATATGATCTCCAAACATTTTCCCCCATTCCATGGGTTGTCATTTCACTCTGTTGATTATATGCTTACATGTTTTAAAAACTAGTTTCCTGTACAAGCTTTTTGAGAGTAGATTCTAGGGCCTATTCATTTTTTAGCTGATATTCACACCAAATGTTTAGAAACTCAATAACTTGTTTCAAAATTTATGTCATATGATAATGGTTCAACCACTTGTGAAATGTATACAAAATCACATTTTTCCTACATTTTCCCCTTTCAGCCAGAGTTACTATCTTCCTGGTGTGTTCAAATATTACCACTTGTGATCATCACATAGGCATATTTTTCTTCAAATACATATGTGGCCTTGAAGCCATAATAGCTCCCTTGATACACCCCTGACTTCTCTCTAAGCCTGAGAGAAGGAGGGTGGCTTAAAACATTGTACTCTAAGAAAAACAAAAAGAAAAAATTTGGGAATTATTCATGAAAGATTTCCAGTTAACTGTACTTGGTTTAATTATAATATGGATAGACTACATCAAAAGGAAATAATATAGTGGCCTAACATCTAGAATGACAAAGTAGGACCTTCAAAAATCCACTCTTCCATAAGAAATGAGATTGAAAATCAAGTTTTTCAGAACTCTGAAAATTAACTAAAGATATATAGCAATCTGGGGAGTATTAATTCAAGAAAAACAATTTAATCTCTGTGAGAACAGCAACCTCATGTCTTTTTTGTTTGTTTGTTTGTTTGCTTGTTTTGAGACAGAGTTTCATTATGTCACCCTCGGTAGAGTGCTGTGCTGTCACCGCAACCTCCAACTCTTGGGCTTAAGTGACTCTCTTGCTTCAGCCTCCAGAGTAGCTGGGACTATAGGCACCCGCCACAACAGCAGGCTATTTTTTATTGCAGTTGTCATTGTTGTTTAGCTGGCCCAGGTCGGAATTGAATCCTTCAGCCTCAGTGTATGTGTCTGGTGCCGTAACCACTGTGCTAGGGGCACTGAGCCCCTCTTATTGTTTTAACTGGTCTTACTCCCATGCTCTTCTTCCTAGCTCTGTGGTAGGTTTGAAAGCCAAAAGTCCAAAAAAATACAGTAGCTGTGAGAAGCAGCAGCCTAGCAGACACTGAGGAGTGGGGAGTGGGGTACAAATTGATTTGAAGGGCTCCAAAATTCCTATCCCAGAGAACCATCACTATTTAATCTATCTACAAGATTGAAAACTTACATTCTCAAGGTTTGTCTTTATTATTCTTAAGTCAGAGTTCACTCTGTGTAGACAGTCCTACCTACAAGGCATTTGTCAAAAACATCAGCTGCAATCATTTAATATCACAGCTGCATTAGTAGAAAATAACCCAATTTTTTAAAAAATTAAATTTAAAAAATGGGCAAAGGATTTGAATAGGATGTCTCCAAAGAAAAGTTTGTAAATAAGCCATGGAAGGAAAAATTGTTCAACATCATTAGTCATTATGGAAATGGATATCAAAATCATACTAAGATACCACTTCACACCCACTACCATGACTATTAAAAAATGAGGCTACTAGGGGGGTAGAACAAGATGGCCAACAGGAAGCAGCTTCCAAAAGAGACTCCTGTCCAAAAGGAAAGATAAACTCCAGAAACTGCCCAATTAAGCTGAAGACTGGGAGCCCAGCTGAGAGAGAAGAGATAACTGCAGGTCACCTCTGCTGAGGCAAACTGCTTTCTTGTCCAAGAAAGCAAGCTTCATGTACAAAATTCATCTGAAAGGAAAAGTGTCCATCCTCTCCCCCAAGAAAGCTGTGGTTTTTCTGTTTTTCTGTTTCCTTTCTTTTTTCTCTTCATTTGCTACTGCAGGTTTTCTACAGACAAGTGGTAAACTGTAGACCTCTTGTCTCACCCCACAGAAGAGTGCTGTGAGAAGTGAGCACAGCTTCCTCAGAGCAACCCTGTTGTGACTCTCAACACTTCCTTGCTAGACAGAAAAACTGAACTAAAGTTTTTCCTGACATTTTAAACTTCCTGTACACCCTTCCCCCTTAACTGATGATCCAGAAGCCTAAACCCTGCTGAGACTGAGGGAGGAGGTTCTTGAGCAGTGCTCCCCCACCTCCCACCTGCCAGGCCAAGTGCCCCACCAGTGAGAGAATCCAGGGAGCCATGGCGAGCCTCCCTCCCCTTGGCCAGGAACTCTGCCCACAACTGCATGGATGTGCCCTGCACCCAAAGCCTGCCAGGCTTTCCAGGTCTGCTGCTGGCCAGGGACTCCACCGGTGACTGTGTGGCCACATGCCCCACACCTGCCAGGCCCCCACATACCCTCCCTCAGCCAAGGACTACCCTGGCAACCACATGGGCCCACACCCCGCACCCACAGGGCCTCCACAGGCCCACCTCTAGCCAAGGACTCCACTAGCAACCAGGTGGCCCCACGCCCTGCACCAACCAGGACTCTGTAGGTCCACCCCCAGCTAGTTATTCTGCAGGCCACCTCTGCACAGGGACTCTGCTGGTGACCGCGCAGCATTGTGCCAGCACCTGCCAGGCCTCTGCAGGTCCACCCCCGGCCAGGGACTTCACCAGCCGTGATTGCAAGGCCCTGTGCCCCGCACCCATCAGGCCTCCACAGGCACCTGCAGTTAGGGACTATGCAGGTCTGCCCCTGGCCAGGGACTTCACCAGCAATGGCAAGGCCCCGTACCCTGCACCCGCCGGGCCTCCGCAGGCCTGCTCAAGGCCAGGAATCCCCCGGCAACCACGCAGCCCTGTGCCTTGCTCCCACCAGGCTTCCACAGGTCCATTTTTGGCCAGGGACTCCACCGGTGACCACACGGCTCTGCAACCCATGCCTGCTGGACCTCCTCACACCCACCCCCTGGCTAGGGACTCTGCAGGTCTGACTCTGGCCAGGGACTCCTCCTAGGCCTCCACATGCATGCCTCTGGCCAGGGACTCCAGGAGGTGCGAAACCTGTGTCTTCCCTCCCGTACCCTCCCTGTCTCTGCACTGGACCTGCCCATCTGGCCAGGGACTCAGGAAGCTGTGGGACCAGGGCTCTCCCTCCAGAGCCCTCCCTGCCTCTGCATGGAGCCCTCCTCATGGCCAGACACCGCTGGAGCTGTTGGTTCTCTTTGCCAAAGTAACCAGGTGCCTGGCACTCCCAGAACCATGTGCACCATCCCCCACCCTGCTGCTGGATCCAGGGGTGCCACACTCCGGAGCTGCTCCCACAGCCAGAACTCCCTGGCTGGGGCAGTCCCATAGGAGCTACACAGGGTCACACCCTACAAAGTTCCAGCAACAATAGAGTGATCCTGACAGGGTCTAATCTTGGAGAGACACCTCCCCAACGCTGAGGATGGCCAGAGGCAATGGTGAAAAACAATCATGGGTTGGAATCAATGGAAAAAACTCTGGCAATATAAATAATCAGAGTAGATCAACTCCCCCAAGGAACAACAAGGCAGCCACAGCACAACATCACATGCATAAACAAATGACTGAGATGTAAGAAATCAAATTCAAAATCTGGATAGCAAATAAGATCAACAGAATGGAGTAAAAGATGGAATTAGAATTTCAAGTAGTAATCCAAGAGATGTCTCAAGAATTCAATGAATTCAAAGACAAAATAACCAAATATTTTGACACATTGAGACAAGAAGTTCAAGCCCTCAAAGATCTGAGAAATACAGTAGAATCCCTCAGTAACAGAATGGAGCAAGTAGAAGAAAAGATTTTTGAATTTGAAGGCAAAGCTTTCGAATGCTCCCAAAGCTCCAAAGAGGAAGAGAAATGGAAGGCAAACACAAATCACTCTCTTAGAGAGCTCTGGGATAATTCAAAGAAAACCAATATTCACCTTATAGGGATCCCCAAAAGTGACGAAGCGGCTTCACAAGACACAGAATCTCTTCATCAGATTATGAAAGAGAACTTTCCAGACATGCCGAGAGACTCTGAAATTCAGATAGCAGACAGTTTCAGAAATCCAGCATGACTCAAACCGAATAAGACATCCTCCAGACACATCATAATAAATTTCACTAAAGTTACTATGAAGGAGAAAATTCTGAAAGCAGCCAGACTTAAGAAAACCATAGATGTCTCTGCTCAAACCTTTCAAGCTAGAAGAGGATGGTCATCGACTTTTAATCTCCTAAAATAAAATAACTTTTAACCCAGGATCCTGTATCCAGCTAAACTGAGTTTCATTTATGATGGAGAAATTAAATACTTTAATGACATCCACATGTTGAAGAAATTTGCCATAACTAAACCAGTTCTCCAGGATATTCTCAGACCTATCCTCCATAATGACCAGCATAATCCTCCACCACAAAAGTAAACTCATTCAGAAACTTTTGATCAAATTCCAACTTCCACAGTCACGAAAGGATTAAAAGTGTCCACTGGACATTCGAAAGGCTTATCAATATTCTCAATTAATGTGAATGGTTTAAATTGTCCTCTAATAAGGCACAGGTTGGCTGACTGGATACATAAACTCAGACCAGATATCTGCTGCATACAAGAATCTCATCTTACTTTTAAAGATATATATAGACTCAAGGTGAAGGGATGGTCATCTATATTCCAGGCAAATGGAAAGCAGAAAAAAGCAGTTGTTGCAATCTTATTTGCAGATACAATAGGCTTTAAACCAAACAAAGGAGGGAAGGATAAGGACAGACATTTCATGTTTGTTAAAGGTACTACTTAATATGATGAGATTTCAATTATTAATATTTATGCACCCAACCAGAATGCACCTCAATTTATAAGAGAAACTCTAACAGACATGAGCAACCTGATTTCCTCCAGCTCCATAGTAGTCCGAGATTTTAACACTCATTTACCAGTGTTAATCTTAGATCTCCAAAAAGAAGCTAAGCAAGGAAATTTTAGATTTAAACTTAACCATTCAACATTTGGATTTAACAGACATCTACAGAACATTTCATCCCCCAAAAACTGAATACACATTCTTCTCATCAGCCCATGGAACATATCCAAAATTGACCACATCTTAGGTCACAAGTCTAACCCCAGCAAATGTTGAAGAATAGAAATTATTCCTCTCATCTTCTCAAACCATCATGGAATAAAAGTTTAACTCAATAACAGTAGTAATTTACACACTCATACAAAAACATGGAAGCTAAATAACCTTATGCTGAAGGATAGATGGGTCACAGATGAGATTAAGAAGAAAATTACCAAAATTTGGAACAAAATGACAATGAAGACACCAATTATCAGAACCTTTGGGATACTGCAAAGGCAGTCCTAAAAGGGAAATTTATAGCAGTGCAAGCCTTCCTCAAGAGAACGGAAAGAGAGGAAGTTAACAACTTAATGGGACATCTCAAGCAACTGCAGAAGGAAGAACAATCCAATCCCAAACCCAGCAGAAGAAAAGAAATACCCCAAATTAGAGCAGAATTAAATGAAATTGAATTATACAACAGATCAATAAATCAAAAAGTTGGTTTTTTGAAAATGTCAATAAAATAGATAAATCTTTGGCTAAGCTAACCAGGAAAAAAAGAGTAAAATCTCTAATTTCATCAATCATCAAAGACGAAATAACAACAATCAATCAACATCATCAATCATCAAAGACGAAATAACAACATACTCCTCAGAAATTTAAAAAACCCTTAACGAATATTACAAGAAACTTTACTCTCAGAAATATGAAAATCTGAAGGAAATTGAACAATACTTGGAAGCAGGCCACCTTACAAGGCTTAGCCTGAATGAAGTGGAAATGTTGAACAGGCCTATATCAAGTTCTGAAACAGCATCAACTATACAAAATCTCACTAAAAAGAAAAGCCCGAGACCAAATGGCTTCACGTCAGAATTCTACCAAACCTTTAAAGAGGAACTAGTACCTATATTACTCAACCTTTCCCAAAATGTAGAAAAAGAAGGAATACTATCCAACACATTCTATGAAGCAAACATCACCTTGATCCCTAAACCAGGAAAAGACCCAACAAGAAAAGAAAATTATAGACCAATATCACTAATGAATATTGATGCAAAAATATTTAACAAGATACTAACACAGAATCCAACAACACATCAAACAAATTATTCACCATGACTAAGTGGGCTTTATCCCAGGGTCTCAAGGCTGGTTCAATATTCGTAAATCTGTAAGTGTAATTCAGCACATAAACAAATTAAAACATAAAGACCATATGATTCTCTCAATTGATGCAGAAAAATATCAAAAATATCTTTGAGAATATCCAGAATCCCTTCATGATCAGAACACTTAAGAAAATTGGTATAGAAGGGACGTTTCTTAAACTAATACAGGCCATCTACAGCAAACCCACAGCCAATATCATATTGAATGGAGTTAAATTGAAATCATTTCCACGTAGGCAAGGTTGCCCATTGTCTCCATTGCCCTTTAACATTGTAATGGGGGTTTTAGCCATTGCAATTAGGGAAGAAAAGGCGATCAAGGGTATCCACATAGGGTCAGAAGAGGTCAAACTTTCACTCTTCGCAGATGATATGATTGTATATCTGGAAAACACCAGCGATTCTATTACAAAACTTTTAGAAGTGATCAAGGAATACAGCAGTGTCTCAGGCTACAAAATCAATACTCATAAATCTGTAGCCTTTAATTTATCAACAATAGCCAAACTGAAAAAAACAGTCAAGGACTCTATTCTGTTCACATTAGTGCCAAAGAAGATGAAATATTTGGGAGTTTACCTAACAAAAGTTGTGAAAGATCTCTATAAAGAGAACTATGAAACTCTAAGAAAAGAAATAGCTGAAGATGTTAACAAATGGAAAAACATTCCATGCTCATGGCTGGGAAGAATCAACATTGTTAAAATGTCTATACTACCCAAAGCAACATACAATTTTAATGCAATTCCTATTTAAGCTCCATTGTCATATTTTAAAGATCTCGAAAAAATAATACTTCAATTTATATGGAATCAGAAAAAACCTCTAATATCCAAGACATTGCTCAGAAATAAAAACAAAGCAGGAGGAATCAGGCTACTAGAACTCATACTGTACTATAAATCGAGAGTGATCAAAACAGCATGGTACTGGCACAAAAACAGAGAGGTAGATGTATAGAACAGAATAGAGAACTTTGACAAGCCAATTAAAAACATTCAGTGGGGAAAAGACCCCCCATTTAACAAATGGTGCTTGGTGAACTTGCTGGCGACCCGTAGAAGACTAAAACTGGACCCACACCTTTCACCATTAACTACGATAGACTCTCACTGGATTAAAGATTTAAACTTAAGACATGAAACTATAAAAATACTAGAATAAAGTACAGGGAAAACTCTTGAAGGAATTGGCCTGGGTGAATATTTTATGAGGAGGACTCCTCAGGCAACTGAAGCAGTATTAAAAATACACTACTGGGACCTGATCAAACTAAAAACCTTCTGCACAGCCAAGAACACAGTAAGTATAGCAAGCAGATAGCCCTCAGAATGGGAGAAAATATTTGCAGGTTATGCCTCTGACAAAGGTTTAATAACCAGAATCCAGAGAGAACTGAAACGTATTAGCAAGAAAAGAACAAGTGATCCCATCTCAGGGTGGGCAAAGGACTTGAAGAGAAAATTCTCTAAAGAAGACAGGTGCATGACCTACAGACACATGAAAAAAATGCTCACTATCCGTAATCATCAGAGAAATGCAAATCAAAACTACTTTAAGATATCATCTAATTCCCGTAAGATTAGCTGACATAACAAAATCTCAAAACCAGAGATGCTGATGTGGATGTGGAGAAAAGGGTACACTTCTACACTGCTGGTGGGAATGAAAACTAATATGTTCCTTTTGGAAGGATGTTTGGAGAATACTTAGACATTTAAAAATAGACTTGCCATTCGATCCTATAATTTCTTCACTAGGTATATACCCAGAAGAGCAAAAATCACATTATAACAAAGACATCTGCGCCAGAATGTTTATCGCAGTCCAATTCATAATCACTAAGTCATGGAAGAAGCCCAAGTGCCCATCGACCCATGAATGGATTAATAAATTGTGGTACATGTATACCATGGAATATTATTCAGCCTTAAAGAAAGATGGAGACTTTACCTCTTTCATGTTTACATGGATGGACCTGGAACATATTCTTCTTGGCAAAGTATCTCAAGAATGGAAGAAAAAGTATCCAATGTACTCAGCCCTACTATGAAGCTAATCTATAGCTTTCATATGAAGGGTATAACCCAATTATAACACAAGAATATGGAGGAAAAGGCAAAGGAGGTGAGGGGAGGGGAGAGGATGGGTGGAGGGAGGGTAATTGTTGGGACCACACCTATGATGCATCTCAGAAGGATATAGGTGAAACTTACTAAATGCAGAATACAAATGTCTTCACACAATAACTAAGAAAATGCCATGAAGGCTATGTTAAACAGCTTGATGAAAATATTTCATATTGTATATGAAACCAGCACATTGTACCCCATGATTACACTAATGTACACAGCTATGATTTAATAAAAAAAAAAATTAAGAATCTCTGCTCCATGAGATACACTGTCAAGTCATTGAAAAGATAAACCAGAGACTGGAAGAAAATACTTGTCAATGACATATCTAATAAAGGACTATTATCTAACACATACGAAGAATACTTAAAACTCAACAATATGAAAACAAACAACCTAACTAAAGAGAAAAAAAAAAAAACCCTTAACAGACCCTCGCCAAAGAAGATACACAGATGGCAAATAAGCATATGAAAAAAAAAAGTTACCCCACACCTTATGTCATCAGACAGATGCAGATTAAGACCACAACCTGATACTTCCATTTCTCAGAATAACCAAGATCCAGACCACTGGTAACAAGAAAAGCCTGCGAAGATCTCATCTATTGCTGGTGTCAGTGCCAAAGGGTGTGGCCATTCTGGACAGCAGTTTGCTCCCTTCTCACAAAACTGAATATGCTCTTACCATGAGGTCCAGCAATCGAGCCCCTTGGGATTTACCCAAAAGTGTTGACAATTTATATCCACACAAAAACCTGCCCTCAGATGTTCCTAGTAGCTTTATCCATAATTTCTAAAACATGGAACCAGCCAACATGCCCATAAGTAGATGAATGGACTAATAAGCTGTGATACATCCACACAATGGAATATTATTCAGCACAGAAAGAGATGAGGTGTCAAGCCATGAAAAGACGTGCAGGGAACTTAAATGCACAGTGCCCCATGACAGATGCCAGTGTGAAAGGGGACTAAGCAGGACGTGATTCCAACTACGTGACATTTTAGAAAAGGGAAGGCTATGGAGACAGTAAGAAGGTCAGTGTTGGCCAGGTAGTAGTGGGGAGGGAAGAATGAAGAAATGAAGTACAGAGGATTTTTAGGGCAATGAAACTACTCCATCTGATAGGTACATAACGGTGGATACATGTTATTATAAATTCGTCCAGACCCACAGAATGTCTAGCACAAAGTGTGAACGCTGATGTAAACTGTGGATCTAGGTGGATGGTGACTTACCTCCAGCTTTATTTTGCTGTACAACTAAAACTGATCTATCAAAATAAAAACCATTCTTTAAAAAAGAAAGGAAATCTCATGATTCCTTTTCTACTCAAAGGGGAAAAAAAAATAAAGTGTAAAATGTTATATATGTTAAATACACAGATCATCAAGGAGACTTTCAAATGTCACGGTCTTTTCTGCCAAGCACAGCAATTTTGCAAGATCGTGTATAAGACAGAACTAGCGAACTTCTCTCTCTCTACATGAAATGGGGTTTTCCTCTGTGCTCTCACCTCATTCCTATGCTGACTTTAGATAATGTAACTTTCCACAAGTAAACCTCCCTGACTTCTACCAATCTCTCTCTCCCTTTCCTCCCCCCCTCCTCTCTTTCTCTCTCCCTTTCTCTCTGTCTCTCTCTCCCTTCCCACTTTTCTCCTTTCCAGGTATGTGCTCTCATCTTACTCTCACTCCTTTATTTATCACTCTCACTCCTTCATTATTCACAAATGAATGTTATCACTCTTTGACTGATAATCTACAACAGAGGAAAGAAGCATTCACTTGTTTTTGGAGAAAAAAAAAGTTTCCTTTGCCACTCAAGGGACAAGGGGACAATAAGGCTCATTTTATGTCAAAACCATCAAGTCAGAAATTCAGCTGAAATTTACTTAGAGAGTTGCAACTTATAGTAGAATACAAAATGCGGTTCTACGATAGAAGCTACTTCTGTGTAGCAAAAACAAACCTGCGGTTCAAGGTAAGAATAGCCTCAGTCCTCATTCACTTACTGCCCAGTCGCTGGAATGCACTGGATTGGATGCCTTACAAATACGATTCCACTTGTCTCCTTACTCCCCAACCCCATTCCACAGATAAGAAAACTGAGGTTTAGTAGCTTCAAGCAGTTTGCATAAATTCACACAAATCAAAAGTACTGGATCTTGAATTCAAACTGACTTACATCTAATTCGAAATCCATATCCTTTCCAATGGAAGAGATATACATTTGTAACTGACTTACAAATATACTGAGGGGAGGGGTTTGAATTAGAAATTAAAAGATATGTTTCCATTTCAAACCTTGACCAGTTGTGTTAACTTGAAAAAATCTTTTCCTGTCTCTGAGCTTCAGTTTCCTCATTTTTCAAATTAATGTCGATCTAGAATGACCTTTAAATGCAATATAGCTCAATTGAAAAACATTCTTATGAGAATGACTAATCAGAAAGAATCCTTATTAATACTCATTTCAAAGACATTATTCTAGGCAATACATTTAGGAAAAAAGCGCCTAAACCAATACCTATAGCGCTAACATAATGCAATGGATGACAAAGGAAATCTTGACTATCATAACAGATTATTACAGTTTAAAGCTTTTACTTACCTGGTCACAGGATTAAAACTTCTTGCTTTTGCCTCCCTTTAACTGTCCCTTGTTATCTCTGGCACAGACCAGGCAAAGCACTTTCCCTACTCCAGCTAATCTCTGCTATCTCCCTCCATCAGAATCTCTGTCTGATGTCCAGCCCAGTCAGTCTTTTAGGACACATAGATATCTGTGAAATGCTGACATAGCATTCAACAAATGTTCTTTCCTTCATTCAAACCACATGATCACTGATTGTTTGAGGAGAGACACACATGAGATGGAAACATTCAAAGGAAACCCTTGTAGAATCCTATCACGTCATTACTGTCCTCCTCTGAAGACTTATATTCCTTTTGCCAACACAGGCAAGCTTAAAGTTGATTTTCAAATTGATGTATGTGGACTTTATTTCTGTATTTCTATATTCTTTTGTTTTTTCGAGACAGAGTCTTGCCTTGTCACCCCAGCTAGAGTGTAATGGCATTGGCAACCTCAAACTCCTGAGTTCAAGCAGTCCTCCTGCCTCAGCCTCCCAAGTAGCTGGAGCTATGGACAGCCACCACAACACGCGGCTAGTCTCTCTGTTTTTATTAGAGACAGGATCCTGTTCGTACTCAGGCTGGTCTCAAACTCCCTCTCCTTAGAAAAACCTTCAAAGACCAAAAGGTAATTTTCCCTTAACTCCCCAGATATACTGTATTATTCATCCAACATTTATTTATTGAGTGCCTCTATGTGTTACAAGTTCTTTTAGGCTCTGGAGATTCCTTAAGGAAACAGATAAAATAACTCGCTCTGTGGGGGGTTACATCTCACAGGGGAGAACCAAGTAGCCCAAGAAAAATAGAGTATAACAGAAGATGAGATGACGTATGGAAGAAGAAGGAAAGTGTCACATACGGAGGGCAAGGCAGCCGCTTTAAATAGAATAGTCAGGTGGACCACACTGAAAATAGCAGTAACTATAATAATAACAATAATAATAAAATAGGAGGAAGAGGAAGGAGGAGGGGAAAGGGGGGATAAGAAGGAGAAATATGAGAATTACAAAACAGTAACGGTAACAAAGAGCACCAACCACGTGTCTGGTGCATTAACACTTAACAAAGCAATCTCACATAAATTTCCTGGTTTCTCAGGATGGTAATCTATCAGACCTGCCTATAGCACGTTTTTCTCACTTTAGCTCCTGAATATGACTTAATCCACTTCACTCTTTAAAGAATTGCACCCAGGGCTGGAAACATAAATCTTGTTCTTAGACGAGAGATTACTTTATAGAGTCAACAGATGACTACGGATTCTGGAAAACTGTATGTTCCAGTGGAATCTTTGGTTTTGTAGAGATTCTCATCCCTGGAAGATGGAATCTCAAATCAGAAGTTATTTTCCTTGCTCGATACTGACATTAGTATAGCAATAGAAAGATGCCAGGAGATTTTAGGGGAAAAATATTTTGAAGTGGGATGTGTTTGTAACTGTTTTGAATATGTTATATTATTGATGACAATTGATTATACTGCTTTACACCATTTAAGTAATGAAGGAATTGTACTTTCACTATTGTTGTCATAGACAGGACTTACTGAACATTTATGTGTTAGGTAATTTGTAAAGTATTTTACCTGCCTTTCTCACTGGTCTCTCAAAGCAACAATATGAGATAGACGATCTTATTGATTCGATTTTAGAAACATGGAAGGTGAGCTGTAGGGAGTTTTAGTAACTTGACAAAGGTCACACAGTCAGAAAGTGGCAGAGTTATGGTATGAACCTAGACAGTCTATTGTACCCCACGTGCTCTTGAACTTCTACCACCAACAACATACATAATGAAAATAAAATGAGAGAGGAAAAGAGAAAACAATGAGGAAAAAACAAACCAACAAATGGGGCAAGGCGTAAATAAAACCTCTGAAATAGAAATACAAAAGGATAATAAATGCAAAAAAAGTGTTGAACTTTTGTAATCAGTCACACACACACAAACCTAGTATACTGAGACATCTTAAAAAAATATAAAATACATTTATTCATAGATTTTTTTTTTTTTTTTGCTGGTTGATTTTCTTTACAAACGATCGTACTTAGAACTAGTAAGGTCTTGGGAGGGATCGCTTAGGCTTTGCCAAACTGCTTTCCAGAAATGACACACCAATTTATGTTCCCAAATGGCAAAAGAATAAGAAGCCTTAAAAGTATTTTTAGCTTTTGACCTAGAAATTCCACTAGAGATTCTAAGAATCTCTTCTAAGGGCAATTTTAAAGTGTGGGCAACTTTTTATCATGGAGGTGTTTCTTGAAAATTTTTATTAGGATAGGAATATTTTTGGCATAATCTAAATGCCCAGTGATACAAAAATGTTTGGGTAAAGTAAGGTATATATGTAATAGAATAAACTGTGTTATCCTGTGGCCATGGGTTAGCAAATTATGGAATGAGGGCTAAACTCCAGTCTACTGAATGCTCATTTATTTTTTTTCCTGCTTTTGCGAATAAAGCTTTATTGGAACACAGTCACGTTCCTTAATATGCCTATGGCCCATGGTTGCTTTCATAATGCAAGGACAGAGTTGAGTAGTTGCTGTAGAGATTGGTTTACAAAGACTATATTATAAATTATCTGGACCTCTACAGAAAATTATTCCTGTTCCCTGTTGTATCCACTCAGTTAAGTTGTGCTTATAAAGAATGTTTAATGGCAAGGTTAAATGTGAAATTTATAATTTTAAATATAAACAGATATTTATGCTGACCCAGTCACACAATAATTATTTATTTATACTGATGTCAATAACAATAAAGATGCGGTATGAAAACAGTGCATTGGTATTTTACAATAGTCAATTTTAAAATGGAGTGGGTCTACGTTATGATTTTAGACTCATTTAAGCTGAAATATTTTTTCTGGTAAATTCTTTCCCAGTGCTAGGAATTGTAACAGTGTGCATCATATCTTTTTGCCTCTGCATAAGAGTGCCGAACAAATGATCATCTGTGATCATTTATGAAAATCAAATAACCAAAGGCCAGCAAGGCTACTGCCAATGATGATGTCATTGATCTTATTAAAGGGCAACTTGTTTGCCCAGCTGACTCCTTGATCCAATAGCCATCCTTTCTCATAGTGCATCAAAATCTGAAATTAGCTGGCTGACCTATTGAGTAATCATTGTCTGGAAAATTAGGTCACTGTACTACTATGTCTGTTTTTAGGATCTTAAGAAATTACAAAGATAAGTGTAGATGTCCCTAGCTGCTCTGCCTTTGAAAACAAACAGGGCCTTCCAGTTAATAAATCACGAGGAAGGAGATGACAGGACAGAGATCTGTGTTCGTTTCTCTCAGTTGTTGTCTGGTTCAGGAATCATTAGTACCTGATAGTGGTTTCCACGCTCACCCAGGGGGAAAGGGTAATTTCCAGGTCAGGTTTCTGTCAAATAGGACACAATCTGTGGAGACAATACCTTGGAGACCAGAAGGTTTGCAAGTTTTCAGAGTGTGCCCCAGTATCTTAACAGAATCACTAATGTAGTTTTCATACTAGAAATTATAAAATAACGGAACCTCCAATGAGGATGGTTAATTACTTTTTCTTTTAATTTAGAGAAGATAATTTAGAATCATACCAAAGAGTAAAAGGGTCAAGTTCTAGAATTTCTATTAATGAATTGCCTGTTGTAAGGCGCACCTCTATGATAATACTATTTACAATTGTTTATAATAACTGAACTAGGAAATGGAAAATCAAGATGAGCTGTGAATTCAAATGGTACTTATGGTATGAAAGGCAGCCGCCGTCATATTTAGGGATTGATGTTACATTTGTTTAGCTAACTGGTTTGTCTCAGACATGGTTCTTTCTCAAATACAATGTTTATATCATTTTGTTGTTATTATGGTTTATTTACTAGTTTATCTTTTAAAAATGGACTTTAATTTATCCTTCCTTTCAGTGTTTTATTTTTGTGTGTATGTGTGTGTGCTTAATATGTTACAGATACTCAGATATCTGTGGTGAGTACAAAGAGTAATAAAGTCCACCCACATTGGTTAGGAAATTCAAAGTCCATAGGGAGTAATAACAAATACCAGAGCAGGACCATGAGGATAACAAGTGGAAGTGTATACAGCCAAAAGCTAAAAGGCGAGGTGGGGAAAACGTCACACAGGTAACATAAGGTGATTCGTAAGGACTAAGGAGAAGGAATTCTCTGCAAAGTCTGGGGAAGGGGTCATTTCAGGGGTGGAGAACTTGTGTCCAAAAGCACAGGAGCATGAAATAGCTCTAAGTAGCCAGAGCTGTGAGGAAGAGAGTTCAAAGACAGCTTAGAGATATATGAAACATATGAGTGCAAGGTGAGCTGTGAGCCAAGATAAGGAGACGGGATTTATCCTCCAGGTAGTGGAGTGAAAATTCATGTTGTCTCTGATATTTTAGAAGCACCAATCAGGTAACAGTGTGGAGGGTGGATTGCAAGTTCAGAGGAGAACCAAGGCAGAGACTGCCATGGTAGAGAACAGCGATATAAACTCTACAGATGGGTTAAGCAGAAGAGCAATTATGGGAAATATTTAGAACAGCACTTTCCGGTAGAATTATAATGAGAGCCACGTATATAAGTTCAAATTTCCTAGTAGCCCCTTGAAAAAAAGTGAAACAAAATGTGTACAATTGATCTTTAACAGTATTTTTTATGTAATACAGTATATCAAAAGGTTATCATTTTAACATGCAATTGATATAAAAATTATTAGTGAGATATTTTACATTCTTTACAGGTACTAAGTGTTCAAAATCCGGTGTGTATTTTAAAATTACACCACATCTCAGTTTTGACTGACCACATTTCAAATGCTCAGTCACCACATGGGCTAGTGGCTGCCATTTTGGACGGTGCAGACTTAGAAAATAAGAGTCTACAAGACAAAGAGACCAATCAGAGAGTAATAATAATAAAAGAATAACAGCGGCCATTTATTGAGATCCAAATGTGAGGCAGAGATAATAACTACATATTATTGCATTTGCACTTAGTTAATCCTGTGTGGTAGGATTTTTTTCGATGCTGTAACAGGCTTAGAGAGGTCAACTAACTTGATCAAAGTCATAAAGCTAATAGTGACAACATTTGAATCAAGGTCTCTGGAACAGTATAGCCCAGTTTCTGAACCATTAGAGGAGCGGTTCTCAACCTGTGGGTCGCCACCCACGGGAACTGTATTAAAGGGTCGCGGCATTAGGAAGGTTGAGAACCACTGCACTAGAGAGTATGGCCTTTGAATGCTTATGAAGATGGAAGAGGAAAGGAAGTTGATTCTAATCTTTCTTGCCTAAAAGAGCTGACTGATGGATCTTCATATCATTCATGGGTATTATACTTAAAGGAAAAATTACAAGTATAGAGAGGAATAGGTTTAAGGATTGTTCAATGAAAAATATAATTTTCCTCTCCTATTTGTTTATTGTCTATTGTGACAGAGCAGAGTATCAAGTCTCTAGGTACAGATATTTCTGCTTGTTACTACTGTATTACAAGGGTGGCAAGCATTCTGTTGGTACCTGATAAATATTAAATAAATAAATGGATGGATGAATGGACTTATATTCAGGAGATGACATTGGCTGGGCTCCTGTAGCTCAAGCGGCTAAGGCACCAGCCACATACATCTGAGCTGGTGGGTTTGAATCCAGCCCGGGCCCGCCAAACAACAATAATGGCTGCAACCAAAAAACAGCCAGGTGTTGTGGCGGGTGCCTGTAGTCTCAGCTACTTGGGAGACAGAGGCAGGAGAATCGCTTGAGCCCAGGAGTTGGAGGTTGCTGTGAGCACTGATGCCACAGCACTCTACCTAGGGTGATGGCTTGAGGTTCTGTCTCAAAAAAAAGAACGTTTATGATTCAAAGAAGGAAGTTAAAATATCAACATTAACAGGTGTTTGGAAGAAACTGATGGATGACTCAACCCTCATGGATGACTTTGGGGAGTTCAAGAATTCAGTGGAAGAAGTCACTGCACATGTGGTAAAAACATCAAGAAAACTAGAATTAGAAGTGAAATCTAAAGGTATGACTGAAATGTTACAATCTCAGTGCAGTGATTCACACCTATAATCCCAGTACTCTGGAAGGCTGAGGCGGGTAGATTGCTTGAGCTCAGTTCAAGACCATCCTGAGCAAGAGCAAGACCCCATCTCTAAAAAATAACCAAGTGTTGGCTCGGCGCCTGTGGCTCAACGGGCTAAGGCGCCAGCCACGTACACCTGAGCTGGCGGGTTCGAATCCAGCCTGGGCCCACCAAACAACAATGATGGCTGCAACCAAAAAAAAAATGGCCAGGCATTGTGGCGGGCGCCTGTAGTCCCAGCTACTTGGGAGGCAGAGGCAAGAGACTCCCTTGAGCCCAGGAATTGGAGGTTATAAAATAACAACAGAAAAAAAAGAAGAAAAAACAACAACAAAAAAAATAAATAAATAAATATAAACAAAAAAAAAAGAGCCTGAGGTTGCTATGAGCTATGATGCCATTGTACCCTACCGAGGGCGAAAACGTGCCCCTCTGCAAAAAAAAAAAAAAAAAAAAAACTTAATGAATGAGGACTTGCCTCTTATGGATGAGCAAAGAAAGTGGTTTCTTGGGATGGAATATATTCTTAGTGAAGATACCATGAGCATTATTGAAATGACAAAAGATTGAGAATATTCCATAAACTTAGTTGATAAAGCAATTGTTTGAGAGGATTGACTCCAATTGTGAAAGATACCCACAGTAAAATGCTACCAACAACATCACATATTACAAAGAAATCTTTCATAAAAGAGTGAATCACTGTGGCAAACTTCACTATTGTCTTATTTTAAGAAATTGCCAGTCACAGCAATATTCAGCAACCACCACCCTAATCAGTCGGCAGCCATCAATATCAATGCAAGACTAACAAAAAGACTATGACTCACTGAAGGCTAAAATATCATTAACACTTTTCAGCAGTAAAATTTTGGGCATGGGGGGGGTTGTTTTGTTTTGTTTTTAAAGATAGGGACTTTCTCTATTACGCAGGCGATAGTGCATTGCAGTGAAAAGATCATAGCTTATTGCAGCGTCAAACTCCTGGGCTCAAGCAATCCTCCCACCTCAGCCTCCCAAGTAGCTAGGCCCATAGGCACATGTAATTCATATAAAACACCACGTGAGGTTCAGTGCCTGTGGCTCAAGTGGCTAAGGCACCAGCCACATACCAAACCACCTGAGCTGCGGGTTTGAATCCAGCCCAGGCCCGCCAAACAACAATGAAGGCTGCAACCAAAAAGTAGCCAGGCATTGTGGCGGGTGCCTGTAGTCCTAGCTGCTTGGGAGGCAGAAGCAGGAGAATCGCTTGAGCCAAGGAGTTGAAGGTTGCTGTGAGCTGTGATGCCACAGCACTCTACCCAGGGCAACAGCTTGAGGCTCTGTCTCAAAAAAAAAAAAAAAAAAAAAAAAAATTTAATAAAATAGCACACAATACATGCTCGATACATTCTAATGTGTCTGTATATGTTTTAAATAAACAGCCATTCTCCAAGCTTTAAATGTTATCCCCTTTATAGCTTTTATATGAAGGCTATAACCCAATTATAGCACAAGAATATGGGGAAAGGGGCAAGGGAGGGGATGGGAGGCGGAAGGATGAGTGGAGGGGGGGTAACTGGTGGGATCACACCTATGATGCATCTTAGAAGGGTACAGATGAAACTTACTAAATGCAGAATAAAAACGTCTTCATACAACAACTAAGAAAATGCCTTGAAGGCTATGTTAAACAGTTTGATGAAAATATTTCAGATTGTGGCTTGGCGCCTGTGGCTCAACGGGCTAAGACACCAGCCACGTACACCTGAGCTGGCCAGTTCAAATCCAGCCTGGGCCTGCCAAACAACAATGACGGCTGCAACCAAAAAATGGCCGGGCGTTGTGGCGGGCACCTGTAGTCCCAGCTGCTTGGGAGGCAGAGGCAAGAGACTCGCTTGAACCCAGGAATTGGAGGTTGCTGTGAGCTGTGATGCCACAGCACTCTATCCAGGGTGATAGCTTAAGGCTCTGTCTCAAAAAAAAAAAAAAAGAAAAAAAAGAAAAGAAAATATTTCAGATTGTATATGAAGCTAGCACATTGTACCCCATGATTGCACTAATTTACACAGCTATGATTTAATAAAAAAAAAAAACATTAAAAAAAAAATAAACGTTATCCCTATGCTGATAGATGTATACCTAAAGCCTGACTTCTCCTCTGGGGTCCAGATTCTTTTATCTGTTTTGTTTTGTTTTTGAGACAGAGTCTTACTTTGTCACTCCTGATAGAGTGCTGTGGCTTAATAGCACACAGCAACCTCAAACTCCTGTGCTCAAGCGATTCTCTTGCCTCAGCCTCCCTAGTAGCTGGGATTATAGGTGCCCACTGCAATATCTGGCTACTTTTAGAGATGGGGTCTCGCTCTGGCTCAGACTGGTCTCTAACCCATGAGATATGGCAATCCACCCACTTGAGCCTCCCAGAGTGCCAGGATTACAGGCGTTAGCAACCATGCCTGGCCCTGGGGTCCAGAGTCTTCCACAAGATACCTTATCCCTAACAACCTTTGGACTTCTCAGAATTCTACTACTTGCTTTCTATCTCCAAGCTCTAATGGAGGTACAATAGCAGCCACATCTGCCACCACCCTAATCCAGCTTTTCCATTTCAGCATATAGTACCCACCCATTTGTTCCATCAAAAAGCTTAGAAGTCAGGTCGGTGCCTGTGGCTCAATGGAGTAGGGCACTGGCCCCATACGCCGGAGGTGGCGGGTTCCAACCCAGCTCCGGCCAAAAACTGCAAAAAAAAAAAGCTTAGAAGTCTGCCATGTGGGTGACTCATGCCTGTAATCCTAGCACTCTTGGAGGCCGAGGCAGGTGGATTGCTTGAACTCAGGAGATCGAGACCAGCTTGAGGAAGCACAAGACCCCTTCTCTAAAAATAGCCAGGCATGGTCAGCACCTGTGGCTCAGTGAATAGGGCACCAGCCCCATACTGAGCGTGGCGAGTTCAAACCCGGCCCTGGCCAAACTGCAACAACAAAAAATAGCCAGGCATTGTGGTGGGCACCTGTAATCCTAGTTACTTGGGAGGCTGAGGCAAGAGAATCGCCTGAGCCCAAGAGCTGGAGGTTGCTGTGAGCTGTGATGCCACAGCACTCTACCAAGGGGGACAAAATGGGACTCTGTCTCTGAAAAAACAAATAAAATAAAAACAGTCAGGCATACATGCCAGTAATCCTAGCACTCTGGGTGGCCGAGGTGGATGCATTGCCTGAGCTCATGGGTTTGAGACCAGCCTGAGCAAGTGCAAGACCCCATCTATAAAAACAGCCAGGTGGGCAGCAGCTGTGGCTCAGTGAGTAAGGGCGCCAGCCCCATATACCAAGGGTGGAGGGTTCGAACCCAGCCCTGGCCCAACTGCAACAAAAAAAATAGCCAGGCATTGTGTCGGGCGCCTGTAGTCACTCAGGAGGCTGAGGCAAGAGAATCACCTAAGCTCAAGAACTGGAGGGTGCTGTGAGCTGTGACACCACAGCACTCTACCTAGAGTGACAAAGTGAGACTTTGTCTCAATAAAAAAAAAAAAAGGGGGGACGGCACCTGTGGCTCAGCGAGTAGGGTACCGGACCCATATACCGAAGGTGGCGGGTTCAAACCCGGCTTCGGCCGAACTGCAAAACAGAAAAATAGCTGGGCGTTGTGGCGGGCACCTATAGTCTCAGCTACTCAGGAGGCTGAGGCAAGAGAATCACCTAAGCCCAGGAGTTGGAGGTTGCTGTGAGCTGTGTGATGCCACGGCACTCTACCAAGGGCGATAAAATGAGACTCTGTCTCTACAAAAAAAAAAAAAAAGAAATAGCCAGGCATTGTGACAGGCACCTGTAGTGTCATCTACTCAGGAAGCTGAGGCAAGAAAATTGCTTGAGGCCAAGAGTTTGAGGTAGCTATGAGCCGTTTACTGACAGTGACAAAGTGAGACTGTCTCAAAAAAGAAAAAAAAAGAAAAGAAAAAGCCAGGTGTGGTGACTCATGCCTGTAATTTCAGCACTTGAGAGGCTGAGGCAGGTAGTATGCCTCAGCTCACAGGTTTGAGACCTGCCTGAGCCAGAGCAAGACACAGTCTCTGAAAACATGCGGGCATTGTATAGGACGCCTGTAGTCCCAGCTACTTGGGAGGCTGAGGCAAGAGAATTGCTTAAGAGATTGCTGTGAGATATGACAGCACAGCACTCTACCCAGGGTGACAAAGTGAGATCCTGTCTCAAAAAAAAAAAAAAAAAAAAAAAGAAGCCTAGAAGTCACTGAGTACTATCAATCCTTTATACCCCTCTTCTAATCTATCAGCAAGTCCCCAACAGCTCTTCTCCAAAATATCTCCCTAAGTCAACACTAAGGTCTAAGCCACGGCAACAAGTACACCAACCTCTCAACATTTTACTTGACCTCCATTTTATCCATGTGACAATGTTCATAAGATCACAGAACTCACCAACTTAATCTCTAGCCCAGGTTTTCCCTACAACTCAGACTCAAGGCCCAACTCCTCAGGACACCTGAAAGGAACAGCATTGTTGGAAGATTGACTCACCAACCCAGATTACTATCTATCCCTTATCCTAGCCACATCAGTCTTATCTAGTTTCCTGGAGGATACGAACTCCTTTCCACCTCAGGGCCTTTGCATGCGCTGTCCTTTCAGCCTGGTAGACTCTGTCCCTCACTCTTCTCATAGCTAGCTTCTTCTGACATACCAGAGCTTAACTGACATTGAGAGTTAGAAAAGTCAAATGGGAAGAGACTGGGTGAGGTTGTTTACACCTGTAATCCTAGCACTCTGGGTGGATTGCTTGAGATCACAAGTTCGATACCAGCCTGAGCAAAAAACAAGACCCTGTCTCTACTAAAAATAAAAAAACTGGGCAGCACCTGTGGCTCAAAGGAGTAGGGCGCTGGGCCCATATACTGGAGGTGGTGGGTTCAAACCCAGCCCCAGCCAAAAACTGAAAAAACAAAAAGAAAAACTGAGGCAAGAGGATGGCTTGAGCCTGAGTTGGAGGTTGCCCTGAGATATGACGCCAGGGCAGTCTACTCAGGGGGGGCAGCTTGAGACTGTCTCAAAAAAAAAGAAGAAGAAGAAAAGTCAAATGGGAAGCAAAACAAGACACACAGGGGCATCATGGACGGGGGTATGCATGTGAAAAAATAACTGGGCCAAGCATGGTGGCTGATGCCTGTAATCCTAGTACTCTGAGAGGCTGAGGTGGGTAGATCACCTGAGCTCACAAGTTCAAGACCCAGACTAAGCTAGAGCTAGACCCCTGTCTCTAAAAATAGCCTGGCAATGTGGTAGGCAACTGTAATCCCAGCTACTTGGGAGGCTGAGGCAAGAGAATCACTTGAGTCCAGGAGTCTGAGGTTGCTGTGAGCTATGACACCACAGCACTCTACCAAGGGTAACAAAGTGAGACTCTGTCTGAAAAAAAAAGAAAGAAGAAAGAAAAGAAAGAAAGAATAACCGTCTGGGACAAACTTGGTAGCACATGTGTGTAGTCCCAGCTACTTCAGAGGGTGAGGGAGGAGGATCCCTTGAGCCCAGAATTTGGAAGTTGCAGTGAGCTATGATCATGCCACTGCACTCCAGCCTGGACAACAAAGTGAGACCGTACCGCAGACAGAGTAATAGGCTATAGAGACAAGATGGGTGGGTACAGTGACAAAATGAGGGGATTACAGTAAGAGACAGGGACTAAGTGGAAGTGACAGACTTGGGGAGTTGGTGGTAACAGGACAGGGCATCAGTAGCCAAATGGGGTAATTAGTAACAAATGGAAGGACAATACAGGTAGATAGGCTGTAAGGACACAAAATAGCAGGTGAGGAGAATCACAAAGGGCACCCAGTAAGGTGGAGGGAGGAAGGTATAAGGGAAGATATGGGATGGGTATAAAGGAAGAAATGGGCCAGTGAGGGACAAGGTGACAGGCCAGGGAAGGTGACAAAATGGAAACAGGTGACTGATGACATCTGAAGTCATAATGGAGGGAGCGGGATGTGACAGGAAAGGAGTGGTGATGGAAAGTGGAGAAGTAACATAAAGGGGAGTCAGTGATTGGACAAGAAGAGTGATGAAGGTAAGCACTGAGAGGTAAGTGTCTCACAGATAGGGAGAAGAACAGTGGGGGGACACTGACAGTGGGGTCACCAACAACAGGGCAAGGAACTGATGGCAAGGGTCCCTAACAGATGACAGGTAAGAGGTGTAGCACTAAAGAGGGATGCGGGCAGGTACTGACATCCAAGAAGAACTGATAGGGAGTGACTTAACAGGTAAGGGTGGGGCAGTGCCTTCGGAGTCCTGAAAGCAAAGAGGGGAGGGAGCTTGACAAGTAGGGAGGGGGAAATATTTATGAGGAAAACACAATGGCAATGGGGGTCACTGACAAGTAGGGCACTACAGGGACAGGTGAACAGTGATAGCAGAGACACTAACAGAGATCAAAGACAGGTGGGGGAAAGCACTGATGGGAGGAGTAGGGGGGGGGTCACTGATAGCTGGAAGACAGTGGAGAGATGCATCACAGGGGGAAGGAGCACTGATTTGGGAGACTACCTGGCCAGGCAGAGTAGGGAAGAGGTTCACCAAAGGGGAGAGCCCTAGTGGAAGGGGGCACTGACTGGCATGAGGGGAGCATAGACTAATAAGGGGGCAAGATGGTAGGAGTAAGACTGACTGACTGGGGTAGAGTGACAGGAGGGCATTGATTGGCCTGAGACAATCTGACTGACAGGGGAAAGGACATTGAATGAGATGGGGGATACCGACTACAGAGAAAGGGCACTGACATGGAGATACACTGACTTATGATGGTACTGACAGAGAGGGGTCACTACCAAGGGAGAACTGACAAGATGGGCACTGATGGGGGAGCTCTAACTGATGGAGGCACTGAAAGAGGAGACACTAAGGGGCTGGCACTGACAGATGGAGAGGAGTACTGCCAAGGAGGGACACTGATCAGGGGGCAATGACTGGTGAGGAGCAATGGCTGACTGACAGGTCACTGACTGACAGGGTCAATGATGGACTGACGGGTCACTGACTGACTGACGGGGTCATTCACTGAGGGGGTCAGTGATGGACTGACAGGTCACTGACTGATGGAGGCACTGACTGACTGATAGGGTCACTCACTGATGGTGGCACTGAATGAATGACTGACGGGGTCACTCCCTAACAGGGTCAATGATGGACTACAGGATCACCGACTGACTGAGGGGGTCACTCACTAATGGTGTCAATGATGAACTGATGGGAAAACTGACTGACAGGGGCACTCACTTTTGGGGTTGATGATGGACTGACGGGATCACTGACTGACAAGAGCACTGACTTAACTGAGGGGGCCACTCAATGATGGGGTCGATGATGGACCGATTGGATCACTGACTGATGGAGTCAGGAGCACTGACTGACAGGGTCAATGATGGACTGATGAGATCACTGACTGACAGGGGCAATGACTGACTGAGGGGGTCACTCACTGATGGGGTTGGTGATGGCCTGACGGGATCACTGACTGACAGGGGCAATGATGGACTGGTGAGATCACTGACTGAGGGGGTCACTCACTGATGGCGTCGGTGATGGACTGATGGGATCACTGACTGACAGGAGCACTGACTGACTGAGGGGGTCACTCACTGATGGGGTCAATGATGGACTGACGGGATCACTGACTGACAGGGGCAATGATGGACTGAGGGGGTCACCTACTGACGGAGTCAATGATGGACTGACGGGATCATTGGCTGACAGGGGCAATGACTGATTGAGGGGTCACTCACTGTCACTGTCGGGGTCGGTGATGGACTGACGGGATCACTGACTGACAGGGGCACTGACTGACTGAGGGGGTCACTCACTGACGGGGTCGATGATGGACTGACGGGATCACTGACTGACTGAGGGGAGCACAGACGGGGCACTGACTGACAGGGCACTGACTGGCGGGGCAACGATCGATAAGGTCACTGATTGACAGTCGGAGGCACTGAATGACTTACAGGGGCACTGCTACGGGTAAGGACTGCCAAGCAGGCGGGCAGAAGCACTTACCTGCCCTGCGGGCCGGGCGTCGCGGCGGTTCCTTGGAGGCCCAGGTGGAGGCCAGGGCGCTGGTGGAGGCGAAGCCTGGGTGGCCTCGGAGGGACCGCACACACATGGACCCGGCCCGGGCGCGGCGCCTATAGACACAGGCGCAGCCGACGGGCTGCTCGGGACCGGCTCGGGTCCGCGGCCGGCGTTCGGATCACTCCAAAATGGCGGCGGCGGCGGCGCGGGGGCGCGCGCGCTCTGGGTGGCGGGGTCTTCGCATGGGACGCGCACGCCGCGGCCGGGGCGGGGACAGGGGCGGGGCCGCTCAGTGGGCGGGGATCGGGCGCGCTCAGTCACCAGCCGAGCCTCGGGAGGCTCGGGGTATGGCATACAACAGTCTGCCACGGAGGCCTCTGGGAGGTCTTAGCATGTGGCAGGACAAGGGTTGTCTCTCTGGTTTTACTTTCCCTCTTCGGTATTTGCTGAATTTTTATGCAAACACGATTAACTCTTGTTCTGAGGCAATACGTTTTCTAATGCAAGGAGCCGCCAAGCAAGCCCACCACACGCCGGAGGCGGGGCTTCCTAATGTGCCCCGGAATGTCCCTGTTCTGCCGGGGCCCTTCCTCTCTGCTAAAGCCAGCCCCACCGAGGCAGCGGGGAACGCCCTGAGTTCCTCGGACGCGTGGCGAGGACACAGCCGAGTGAGCAGTGTCGCCCGTGTGGCGCGCGTTGGTCCCTGCGTCCCGTTTCATACCTGCACTAGGAGAGCCTGAGCGGGCAGCCACCAGACCTCCAGGTGCCCTACAGATTCTTGCACAGAGGTTTTTGCAAATTAAGTATGCAAATCTCTCAAATGAGAATTATTATTTCAGGTGTCAAACTTTCCTGAGAAAGTTTGGAGGAAAAAATTGAACACTTAAGGAGTCTGTCAACTTACTGCCTCTCGGCTCCCAAGTTTCGCAGGCATCTCAGAAGGGGCTCCGGGCCCGCGCCGGAGACTTGGCCAGGAGAGGGCGCCCGAGGGGCGCGTCAGGAGGAAAAGGCGGCGCGCCGGGGGCTCTGCCAGGCGCTGCGCCACGCTGCGCTTCCCGCCGCCTGTCTCGGCCTCGGTCTGCAACACTCTTTGGGCAACTTTGCAGCAGAATGTCTATAGTGAGCCATCTCCCCCACACAACTCTCCTCCTAGTAGCCCAAAGGACAGATAACTGGCAAAGTCAGTCCAGTGGACTTCCAGGAAGCTGCGCCAGCCTGACGCCCTGCTCTCGGGCTCTGGAATCTGCTCCTCCACTTCGCCGGGTAGCCCGCTCTCCACTACTGCCACCCTGGCGCGAGACGTGTTTCTCGCACCCAGGGACTCACAGCGGTCTCCCCACTTCCGTCCTGGAATAATTGCTGTTCCTCAACTTGCCGTAATCAGCAGAGCACCCTGAGAGCTCCAGTCAAAATAAGTCGGATCACACACCCCCGACCCCTACAGGAGCCAAAGTTCTTACTGTTGCCCGCAAAGACCCACAGGATCTGACCTCTCCCTATTTCCTTTGTTCATTGGCTCCAATCACTGATACAGGATTTCACCACTCAGGGCTGGACAGGGATTCCCGCTTTCGCTAGCCCCAGGTGAGCTCAGAAATCAGACCCTCATTTCCAAGCACAAACTGTCTGCCTTTTCCAGGACACACTCTCCGGGCTCTAGCAAGATCCTCAGCAAAGCATCCTGAAACGCTTAGGGGAGTTCCACCTCGAGTAGGGAGCACACACCTTAATCCCTTCCCAGAGATATCCTTGTCCTAGTGGAGGAGGAACTGCATTTCATTCATTTGTTAATGCATCATTAACTTTGAAAAGATGTTTTTCCACCTATCAAGTTCTGGCCAAAAGTACTATATACCCCTAGACAAAGGGCCCATGTGAGAGACTTCCAACTTAGGTCTTCCCCTTTGCCAGAAGCACTGGTGCTTTTTACTCCTTCTGTATTCCTTTCTGTCTAATAAAATTCTATCTTAACCACTAATCTGTGGTCTGTGGGTTCATTCTTCAAATCCCTGATACCAAGGACCTACTGATGAAGAAATTCCGGTAACATCGTGACAACCAACCTCCTGCCACAGGCCATTGCTCCTGTTGCACTACACCCTTGCATGGCTCCTCCCTTTAGTTATTGCTTTGTTTGCCTTGAAGATCTTCACTACATTGTTCCCTTCTCAGTGAGGGCTTCATGGCCACTTTTTTTTTTTTTTTTTTGTCGCCCTCAGTAGAGTGCTCTGACATCATAGCTCACAGTTGCTTAAACTCGGGCTCAAGGATTCTCTTGCCTCATCCGCCCAAGTAACTGGGACTACAGGTGCCTGTCACAGTGCCCGGCTATTTTTATTGTTTTGTTTTTGTTTTTGTTTTTAGAGACAGGGTCTCACTATGGCTCAGGCTCTCAGGCTGGTCTCGAACCTGTGAGCTCAAGCAATCCACCCACCTCGGCCTCCCAGAGTGCTAGGATATAGAAAAGAATTTATGGCAGCGCCTATGGCTCAGCAAGTAGGGCGCCAGCCCCACATGCCAAGGGTGATGCGTTCAAACCCAGCCCCGGCCAAACTGCAACAACAAAAAAAACTGCAACCACAGGGGGCGTCTGTGGTTCAAAGGAGTAGGGCACTGGCCCCATATGCCAAAGGTGGCAGGTTCAAGCCCAGCCCCGGCCAAAAACTGCAAAAAAAAAAAAAAATAATAATAGCTAGGTGTCATGGCGGGCGCCTGTGGTCCCAGCTACTCAGGAGCCTGAGGCAGGAGAATTGCCTAAGCCCAAGAACTGGAGGTTGCTGTGAGCAGTGAGGCCACAGTACTCTAGCGAGAGCAATAAAGTAAGACTGTCTCTTAAAAAAAAAAAAAAAAAAAGAGGGTGGCGCCTGTGGCTCATCGAGTAGGGCGCCAGCCCCACATGCCAAAGGTGGCAGGTTCAAACCCAGCCTCGGTCCAACTGCAAAACAGAAAAAAAAATAGCCAGGCGTCGTGGCGGGAGCCTATAGTCCCAGCTACTCTAGAGGCTGAGGCAAGAGAATCGCCTAAGCCCAGGAGTTGGTGGTTGCCGTGAGCTGTGTCACGCCTCGGCACTCTACTGAGGGTGACAAAGTGAGACTCTGTCTCTACAAAAAAAAAGAATTTATGTAGCAATGCTAACTTTATTATTATTATTATTATTTTTAGAGACAGAGTCTCACTTTGTTGCCCTTGGTAGAGTACCATGAGGTCACAGCTCACAGCAACCTTCAACTCCTGGGCTTAGGCAATTTTCTTGTCTCAGCCTCCCAAGTAGCTGGGACTACAGGTACCCGACACAATGCCCGGCTATTTTTTGTTTGCAGTTTGGCTAGGGCCGGGTTTGAATCCACCCACCACCCTCAGTATATGGGGCTGGTGCCCTGCCCACTGAGCCACAGGCACCACCCAACTTTTTTTTTTTTTTTTTTTTTGAGACAGAGTCACCCTTGGTAGAGTGCTGTGGAGTCTTAGCTCACAGCAATCGTAAACTCATGGGCTCAAGTCATCCTCTTGAGGCCAACCTGAGCCTCCCAAATAGCTGGACTACAGGTGCCCCTCACAAAACCTGGCTATTTTTAGAGATAAGGTCTTGCTCTGGCTCAGGCTGGTCTTAAAACTGTGAGCTCAGGCAATCCACCGGCCTCAGCCTCCCAAGTGCTGGGATTACAGGCCTGAGCCACTTCGCCAAACAGGCAATGCTAACTTCTAATCTTCAAAAGCTTCTGCTGGGGTGGCCCCTGTGGCTCATCGAGTAGGGCGCCGGCCCATATACCAAAGGTGGTGGGTTCAAACCTGGTCTTGGCCAAATTGTAAAACAGAAAAACAGCTGGGTGTTTTGGTGGGCGCCTGCAGTCCCAGCTACTTGGGAGGCTGAGGGAAGAGAATCGCCTAAGCCCAGAAGTTGGAGGTTGCTGTGAGCTGTGTGATGCCACAACACTTTACTGAGGGCAATAAAGTGAGACTCTGTCTCTACAAAAAAAAAAAAAAAGACACTCAGTTCGTGGCAATTTGTCATAGCCACCATAGGAAGGGTATATAAGCTCCCAATAAAACCACAGGTGCTGAGTCTCTAGTGAGTTTCCCCAAAGGGCAATAATTCCTGTGTTGTCACAACTCATTGCTGGGAAATTAACTGCATCCCATGTAATGCCAATGAGAGCCTTGGGAGCCCACAAGTCTCCTCTAAACTTTATCCATGTGCCTCTTCCCTTTGCTGATTGTACCTTGCATCTTTCTGCTATAATAAATGATGGTGGCCATGAGAAGGAATATATACTGAGTCCTGTGAATCCTAACAAATTATCCATCAAACCTGAAAGTAGTCTTGGGAGCTCCTAAACAATAAAAATTATATAACGTCCAGGCGCAGTGGTTTATGCCTTTAAAAAAAAAAAAAAGGCTGGGGTGGGAGTGGCGTTTGTGGTTCAGTAAGTATGGCGCCCGCCCCATATACTGAGGGTGGCGGGTTCAAACTCGGCCCCAGCCAAACTGCAACAAAAAATAGCTGGGCATTCTGGTGGGCGCCTGTGGTCCCAGCTACTTGGGAGGCAAGAGAATCGCCTAAGCCCAAGAGCTGGAGGTTGCTTGTAACGCCATGGCACTCTATGAAGGGCAACATAATGAGACTCTTGTCAAAAAAAAAAAATTAGGGGCTCAACCGGCTAAGGCGCCAGCCACGTACACCTGAGCTGGCGGGTTCAAATCCAGTCTGGGCCCGCCAAACAACAAAGGTGGCTGCAACCAAAAAATGGCCGGGCGTTGTGGCGGGCGCCTGTGGTCCTATCTACTTTGGGAGGCGGAGGCAGGAGACTCGCTTAAGCCCAGGAATTGGAGGTTGCTGTGAGCTGTGATGCCACAGCACTCTATCCAGGGTGACAGCTTGAGGCTCTGTCTCAAAAAAAAAAAATTAGGAGTTTTTACTATAGTCTAGCCCATGCTAGCTAACCACGCTAAGCGTGGAGTGGAGCGTTCTCACAAAAAATACAGCAGTCATGCATCGCTTAATGACGGGATATGTCCCGAGTCATGCGAAGTTGCCTTGGGGCGAACATCACAGAGTGTACTCACACACAGCTACAGTCCCACTGCAGACCCAGGCTATATAGTACTGCCTTTTGCTTCTGTGTTACACACCTGTACAGCCTGTGACTATGCGGAAGACAAGGCAACTGTAACACAATGATGAATATTTGTGTACCTAAACACTTCTAGACATAGAAACCGTACAGCAAAAATAAAAAACTATAATCTTACGAAATTATGGACTATCATCGTATATGACGTCCGCAGTTGACCAAAACGTCCGTACGGACACAGGGCCGGTAAATGTGTAAGGATTCCCACTCACTGCCCTTCAGATCTCCCCAGCACCGCGGGCCCTCAGCAGACCTGCCTGGCGCGGGGAAGGGCTTGCCGCAGGTGCCCGGGCTGGGAAAGCGAGAGTGCGCAAGCGGTCAGCATTTCTTTTTTTTTTTTTTTTTGGTTGCGGTCGTCATTCTTGTTTAGCAGCTCCGGGCGGGGCTCGAACCCTCCAGCCTCTCCAGCCTCGGGGTATGTAGCTGGCGCCCTACACACTGAGCTACGGGTGCCGAGCCCGGATCTGCATTCCTGAGCGCCGCCAAGAGTGTGTGGACACGTCTGCAGCCCACCCCAAAATCCGGACCATGAGGTGACCCCGGGAGCAGCAGACATAGTGAAATAGGCGCCACGAAGATTAAATTCGGTTATGAAAGCTCCATCAGAGACGCCGCCGCTCGGTTGGACGGGAAACTAGCCCCAATCCTGCGGCCGTGTTCGCGCGCCCCTGCAGGTACCGAGCCCTGAGCACCAAGGTTTTCTAGCATCCCAGACCGCCTGGCCACGGGCGTCTGCGCCCCGCGGAAGTCCCCCCCGTGGGACCCCCCCGGAAGTCCTCCTCCGCGGACGCCGCGCCGCTCTAGCCCGTACGGATCCTCCTCGCTGATGCGCTCCGCCCCCCTCAGAGTGCGCGCGCCGCAGTGGCTGGACGCTCGACTGCTCCGGGGCGAGGTCTCACTCCCCGCCCGCGTTCCCCTGGCAACGACACAGGCCTTGGGGATCCACCGCCATGGACGAGCCGTCTGGCCGGGAGCCTCGCAGGGCTCGCGGCTCCCTGAGTGCGGCCGGGCCGAAGACCTCGGGTCGCGCGGCGGGGACGCCGGTGGCGGCCTGGACGCGCTTCTCCGCCTGGTTGGAGTGCGTGTGCGTGGTCACCTTCGACCTGGAGCTGGGCCAGGCGCTGGAGGTGAGCGGGCGGGAGAGCGGGAGGGCCGCCCGCCGCGGCCACCGGCGCCGCCACCTCTTGCGCCCTCAGCGCAGGTCGCCCCCCCACCTTACCTGGAGCCTTCCCGTGTGCAAGGCGCCGCCTGCCCGGGCCGTGCCCTGCGTCCGCTCGGGAAAGGGCCCCGGCGGGAGAGGGAGTGCTACGCCTGGATTTTGTCTTTACACTGGGAGGAGGAGACAGGGTCCTTGCACTTTGCATAACCAAAGTGGTACGCTGTTTCTTTCTCCCTCTCTTTTTTTTTTTTTTAAAGACAGGGTCTTGCCCTGTCACCCAGCCTGGAGTGCAGTATAACGATCAGAGTTCACTCTGGGCCTCAGCGATCCTCCGGCCTGTGCCTTCCAAAACGCTAGGATTACAGGCGTGAGCCACCGGGCTGGTCTCGATTTTTCCTAATAGGTATCCGTCACATCCCCACCGCACCTCCATCCCTTCGATTGCTGGGTGCTCTGGTCAGAGACCTTTGGGTCTCCTTGACTCCTCTCCTCCCCTCTCCATCCCATCTCTGGGCAAGGGTGACAGCTCCTCTTGCAACAGAAATCTCAGATCCCTTGTCTTTGCTGCCATCACCAGTGTTAACCACCTAACTAATTGCACCCCAGAGTTCATCCTTTGTGCTTCTACTTAAAATCCTGCAGTTCCTCCTTTACCTAGAATCAGATCCAGACTCCAAGGCCCCCTGCTTGGCCCCTCTACCCTGTCTTGTGGTATTCCTGCCCTTAGGAATCTGTTCTCACCAGATGTGCCCATCTTGGCCTAGCCTGGAGCCTTGTATGTATGTGGTCTTCCTTCTGCCCACAACCCTCCACCCACACAGGCAGCTTCTCTTCCTCCAAGTGTATGTGAAAATGCCACAGACTCAAGGAGGCCTTCTCTGTGCCTTGAAAGGCCATGACACAGACCAGGGAGCTAACCTACAGGTATAGGTGGCTGGGAGGAGGGCTGCATTGTCGAGAGTCTCCCATAACTGCAGGTGGCCAAGATGAGGCTGAAGAGTTATCAACAAGAAAGCTAGTGCTGGGCGGTGCCTGTGGCTCAGCAAGTAGGGCTCCGGCCCCATATACCGAAGGTGACGGGTTCAAACCCGGCCTGGGCCGAACTGCAAAAACAGAAAAATAGCCGGGCGTTGTGGTGGGCGCCTGTAGTCCCAGCTACTCGGGAGGCTGAGGCAAGAGAATCACTTAAGCCCAGGAGTTGGAGGTTGCTGTGAGCTGTGTGACTCCACGGCACTCTACCAAGGACCACAAAGCGAGACTCTGTCTCTACAAAAAAAGAAAAAAAAAAAAACAAGCAAACAAAACCCAGAGGAGTCAAGATGTTCTATTTCCTTAAGGCATTCTCATGTATAGTTTTCTAAAACTTAATCATTCAAGGATAGCTTCAGCTCAGGATTTTGAGACCAGCCTGAGCAAGAGCAAGACCCCCTCTCTACTAAAAATAGAAAAAACTAGAGTATCCTAGTGTGAGGCAAGAGAATCGCTTGAACTCTAGAGTTTGAGGTTGCTGTGAGCTATGATGATGCCACAGCACCCTACTCAGGGCAACAGAGTGAGACTCTGCCTCAAAAATAAAATAAAATCAGAAAATTTTCTTCGGGCAGCGCCTGTAGCTCATTGGGTAGGGCATTGGCCTCATATACCAAGAGTGGCAGGTTTGAACCCAGCCCCAGCTAAACTGCAACAAAAAAAATAGCCAGGCATTGTGGTGGGCGCCTGTAGTCCCAGCTACTTGGGAGACTGAGGCAAGAGAATCACCTAAGCCCAGGAGTTGGAGGTTGCTGTGAGCTATGATGACATAGCACTCTACTGAGGGCAATAAAGTGAGACACTGTCTCTTAAAAAAAAAAAAAAGAAGAAGAAGAAGGGCGGCAGCTGTGGCTCAAAGGAGTAGGGCGCCAGCCCCATATGCCGGAGGTGGTAGGTTCAAACCCAGACCCAGCCAAAAACTGCAAAAAAAAAAAAAAAGAAAGAAAATTGTTAAAGGCTGTGCTTGGGTTTCTGAGCCTTTGCTGAGGCTGTATAGCTGGGGGTGTGTTGGGGACCCAGAGTCACCTCTGAACTGCTCCATAGCAGTGACCTCTGGATCGTTATTGTAAAATTCTGGGAGTGAATTTGTCAGTGGTTTGACCACATTGCCCTCATCAGGTTTCCCTCTTGCCTTTCCTCCCTTCCCTGGAAGTTTCAGAGAATCCTGGGATATTCAGGGAGCACCCACCCTGCACTCGTTCATAACTCAGCCTGGCTGAGCTCTGCAAAGCCCCAGGATGTGGTTGGTGCTGGGATGTGGAAGGAAGACTTGAGTTGGGAAGGACGTGGTGCAGAGGAAGGAATGGGTTCAAATAAATTTTGGAAGATGAGGAGTCACACATGGGAGGGGAATGTGTTTCATTGTCTCAGGTAATCCAGGAAAAAGGCAACACATGCAAAGGCAAGGAGCTATTCATACATTCATTACATCAGTTTGTTGGGGGGGGGGTTGTTTGTTTGTTTGTTTGTTTTTGTAGAGACAGAGTCTCACTTTATCACCCTCAGTAGAGTGCCGTGGAGTGCTGTGGTGTCACACAGCTCACAGTAACCTCCAGTTCCTGGGCTTAGGCGATTCTCTTGCCTCAGCCTCCCAAGTAGCTGGGACTACAGGCACCTGCCACAACGCCTGGCTATTTTTTTGTTGCAGTTTGGCTGGGGCCGGGTTTGAACCTGCCACCCTCAGTACATGGGGCTGGCGCCCTACT
>CAUYRH010027393.1:0-12042 GCA_963574655.1 Perodicticus potto | reverse complement strand
CATAAAAGACTTTAAACTTGCCTTCACAAAATGGGAGACTGATTGACCTTACATGGGCACAGATGACTGTGCTCCTCCAGGTACATGTACACTATGGAATACTATTCAGTCATTAAAAAAAATGGAGACTTCACAGCCTTTGTATTAACCCGGATGGAAGTGGAACACATTCTTCTTAGTAAAGCATCACAAGAATGGAGAAGCATGAATCCCATGTACTCAATTTTGATATGAGGACAATTAATGACAATTAATGACATGGTGGGGGTGGGGGAAGGGGAGAGCAGAGCCAGAAAGAGTGAGGGAGGGGTGGGGAAAGGAAGAGCAGAGAGAGGGAAGGATTGAGGGGGGTGGGGTTTTGGTGCGTGACACACCTTTTGGCGGCAAGACACAATTGTAAGAGGGACTTTACCTAACAAATGCAATCAGTGTAACCTGGTTTCTTGCACCCTCAATGAATCTCCAACAATAAAAAAAAAAAAAAAAAAATGGGGAAGAAGAAGTGGATCAGGCAAGAGGTTGAGGAGTATAGAAAGAAAATCATCCTCATACAAGGTTAAAAATAATCTTCCAGAACTGTTTTATCCTGACAAAAACTGTACTCTTTATTTCTCCAGTTTCTCAAGTAGGGGAGTTTATTTTTAATTAGTTATTTTAAGTTGCAAAAGGTTAAAGACAAAAATGAATTGAAATTTTATTTTCTCCAGGTCCTGGACTTTTTCCAAGAATGTATATACAAAGGAATCTAGGTGGAAAGTTTTCAAACCATTGCTCAAATGAATTAGACAAGTGTTTATTAATCACTTGCTCTGTACCTCGCTATTCCAGGCACTGTCGATTTGCAAAAGAAGACAGAAGGCATGGTTTCTTCCCCCACAGAACTTATAACCACTTTGAGAAGATCGCTATAAATGCAAAAAGCAGCGAGTAAAGCTATGACAAATGCGTCAGTAGAAGGGATAGAATGTATGCTTTTATTTTTTGAAAGATTGTGGGATGATATACAAGCCACTGTGGGGTGAACTCATCTGAAAATGTTATGTGAAGTAGTCGGGCAAAACCCAGTTACCTAAAAAAGGGTGGGGCAGACTTCTAAATAAGGGATATTGCTCACCTAGTTGGAATTTAGTATTGGATTGGATAGCAGAGACTGGTACTGGCAGAAGTTTTACCTTAGAGAATGAAAGAGACAGAAGATAATTAAGCAAAGGACAACTTAATAGAAGTTCTATACATCAAGACTTAGGAATTTGTATCCGGAAGTTAGCAGAAAACTGCTAGACTTTTGAACAGTAAATAGAAAATGTTTTTTTTTTTTCTTTTTCTGATAACATATAACAAAAATAGCGAACAGATACAATGTTTCCCATATGGTAGATTCTTTAAATAGTCTCCTTACCATCCATATAGTAACTCTCTGAGGGAGATTATTCGTTCAAGCGACAGTAAAGAAACGGGAGCTTTAAGGGTTATCTAATTTCATCATTGTTACCACATAATCTTTCATAAGACCAGACAAGGAAACCAACTACTCATCTCTTGCTGATCAGGATTTTGACTTTTTCAAATATGAGGTATTGTGCCTATTCTATGAGCAAATGTGCTCAAACAAAAGGAGACTAGAATCCAAGGTGGTATGAAGAGTATGGCCCCTGCACCCCAGTGCTGCTGTGAGAATGGGGCGGGGGGAGATGGAACTGTCCGGGATCTTGTAAATCATGACTGTCAAGCGGAGAAAATACGCATCCGCCAAGGGAAAGAGAAGCAGCAGAACAAAGGTGCCCATTGAGGATACATGGAGGAGAGTAGTGTAGTTCACGCACATCTAAAAAATTGAAGATTAGAGTTACTTAATGGTGAAAATGATAAGGGTCTGGACATAGAGTTTGGGAGATGCGAAGCTATTCCCAGGCAGCTGTGAAGCAGTTAAAGAACCAGTTTAGAGTATCATACCAAGTAGAATTTAAGTCTGCGTAATTTTGTTATCATTGTCTTTGTAAGCTTCAAATTTTGCTGCAAAGATCAAGATCAAGAGGACGTCTGGCTAACTTCAGATGAACTACAGCAGCTGTGTCTACGCCTAGTCATTCTCGCAGGTGACGGGGTCAAGCACTCTGGTTAGCATGACATTTTATTCAAACTGAGATGCCCATCTGCTCTCCCAGGCTAATAGTGCTGCCGCTCACAAAAAAGAGCCCATCTTGGTCACCTGTGACTAGATTTGGGAGGCAGACAGGCAAGAAATGATGGATGGTTTTGCTTCAGCAGAATGCAGAGTAGGAGCGGAGGAGGATAAAAATGGGAGTGAGGGAAGTCTCCTAGCGAGCAAGAAAAGGCCAGCTTTCCCTGTATTAATCCTTTGGCTCTTCACTGTTTCATCCCTCTTGTCTTGGGGCTTAATTCCATTATGAATGTCTATCTCACTTTGTTTTTAAAGTTGTATTATCACAATAATGTTGTATAAGGCAACCACATGCTAAAATGTCCTATTCTTCCATCTCAAAAGACCCAGGACTGTAGCTGCTTATTGGTACTGATAAAGCCCACCCCCAAATTACAGGCTGTTAATTACTGTTTTAACATAATCAATTTACTTATGATCCTCTTCTCACCATCTTTCCTTCCCCACTCAAGGGGAAAACAAAAAGGAAAAAAAAATCTCCCTCTAGTCAGCCATATTTCCCCCACTCTGAGATATCACCTAACCCCAGTGAGAATGGCCCATGTCACAAAATCCCAAAGCCTCTGCAAGTGCTGGCATTGATGTGGAGAGAAGGAAACACGTTTACACTGCCAGTGGGATTGCATCCTACTATAGCCTTTGTGGAAAGAAGTATGGAGAATCCTCTAAGAGCTAAAGGAAAACCTTTCATTTGATCTTGGAATTCCATTACTGGGTGTCTGCCTAGAAGAACAAAAATCATTTTATCACATAGACATTTACACTAGAATGTCCACTGCAGCTCAATTCACAATCGCCAAGACATGGCAACAACCCAAGTGCCCATCAACCCATAAACGGATTAATAAACTGTGGTATATTTATAACATGGAATACTATTAAGCCATAAAACATAGAGACTTTACATCTTTTGTATTTACCTGGATTGAATTGAAACTCATTCTTCTTGGTAAAGTATCACAAGAATGGAAAAGCAAGTATCCCATGTACTCAGTACTAATCTGAAACGAACAGAACAATTAAATTCCCACAGGAGAGAAAACAATATTCAAGTGGGGGGAAGGGAGATGAGGGAAAAGGAAAAGGAAGGAGGGAGGGGTACTGGTAAATTTTCACCTCATGTACACAATGTCAGGTTATATAGCACACGCCCTGGGTGAAGGTCTCCCTTGCAACTTGAACTTCACTTGAGAAATGCAAACAGTGTAACCTAATCATTTATGCCCTCATATTAATCTGAAATAAAAAAACCCAACAAGAACAACACAGCCCAGTTATTACAAAAACTTAGCTTAACCTCAGCCTTGAAGATGGATCAGTTAAAACTTCTTTCACTTGGCAAAAATCCCATAGGAAAGATACTGTAGTAGGAAATGAGAAAAACAGAGCCTTCCTCTCAAACCACAGAGATGCCATATGTTCCACAGTTCATGAGGAAAACCGGGAAGATAAATCTCAAACCGCAATCCTACTTTCACTTCAGCAAGTCATCAATTTCTAAATAATAATGTGAATAAAGATTCATGGCACAAACCTAACATTTCATTTTACTGATGTAGCCTGGGTAATGCAGATACTCTAGGGCCAACTTCTAATTTGTTACCATATTTTATTCAAAGCCTATATTTATGTAATAGAAAAAGCAGAATCTTCTATCAGGTGTGATATATGTAACAATTAATTTGCTTGACTAATAACACCATATCACTTCTGTATATCACAAATGAAATCTATAAAAATATGAACTGTAGATTGTCTCTTAAACACTGCAACCACAAGGAAAACAGCTGACTGCTTTCTGCAATTTTCATATCACTTCCTTTTAATTTCTTTTTTCCTCTCCTTTTCTTTCTTTTTTTGTTATTCAGTAGAAGAATGTTTGAAACCCTTAGATTCCACAAAGCCTTATTTGATTTCTATTAGCTCTATGGATAGCCAGCGATCAAAATAAAATTGTACAAAAACATCAAGCTATTATTTTAAACCTGGATAGCCTGCTAACCATATAGTTCTGTGAAACATATTCAACAGACAGCGTTTCCTTTTGTACTGACTTGCAATAGATTTGGCTTTTCCTATATGAAACAGCTTTCAAGTTTTTCAAAATTGTTGCAATTTGAAGTTACAAATGGTTTATTTATGTCTTTATTAATGTTTCCCAAGACCTGGTCATCAAACTCTGTGCTTCTCACAAAGCCACAACATATTAATTCTAAAAATTTAATATTCCTTAATCTCTAGTGGTAGTCTTTTGCCTGACAAATCCTTGCCCTTAATACCTGGCTTAAAAGAAATAACATAATAATAACACCACCAGAGGCCTCCCTATCTTAAAGGACAATGAAAGAAACTTGGCTTTCAGGAAGCCTGGCAGTTTGCAGCCATGCAGGCAGTATTCGGGATACAGAGTCATTTTATTATTGGATCCTCTTATTACCTAATATTCATAGTGTATGTGATAGTAACTCACATCAGGTCAATTAAACCTTCTCATGTAGAATTTACTTTTGACTGGACAATGTGGCTCATTCCTATAATCTCGTTTTGGGGGGTGGACAAATTAGGGAGGATTTCTTGAGGTCAGGAGTTCAAACTTAAAAATAAAAACATTAGCTGGATGTGGCGGTGCATGCGTGTAGTTCTAGCTACCAGGGAGGCTGGGGCAGGAGGATTGCTTGAGCCTCAGAGTTCAAGGTTATAGTGAGAATGATCGTGCCACTGCAGTCCAAACTAGAAGAAAGAATAAGACCGGATCTCTGAAAAAACAGTTACTTTCCTACTAGAGAGTATGCATATATGATGGAGGGCATTTTAGTGATGGTATCTGCTGCCCAACTTGCAACCAATTTTGGTTGGTGGTGTTGCCGTCAAATGATGCTAACAGAATCACTCAAATAAATTCACTTTCCTGCTTAGATTTCCTCCTTTGGTGGGAGAAGCATAAGAAAAGCTTACAGAAATGAGCTCTCCATCAAAAGGTTAACATCTGTTTTCATGTCAAAAGACATCTTTAAATAGCCAGGTTATTTTATTTCTTCCTTTCCCAGTAATAGCCATTATTCTGCATTCTAGCATATGCTACAGCATAGGAACGTAGAAAGCCATCTGGTTCTATCTCAGGTCATATATTGGTGTAAATACCCCCATTTCAATGACTGCTGTAAGTATGGATATCTGACAAAATTTGGGCCGATAATAATGGCAGGAAATCCATTAGAGATTTCTGAGGAAAGGCTCCTTCCCATACAAACAAATACATATATGCTGATATCGTCACACCTGTTATCTAAGGCTTTGAAGCACAACAGCCATCCTGTGTTCACAAAGGGGAACAGGTGGGGACAAAGCCAATACATGGAGGAAACAGGACAGAAAGAAGAGAGGCCTCCGGCTCCTTGATGACATTTTAAATGAACAAACTCTAGAACTGTCACCTTAGAATATTTCATTATGTGAGATTGTAAATATCACTTATTTTTAATCTATTTGAGTTAAAACTCTCTTTTATCTGCAGCTGAAAACCACCTAAGTGGGGAAAAATCTCAATCATAACTTTGATCTTCAAAGGGGTAAAAGAGAGTCATGAATTCAGGAGAGACTGGAAAGGTATTTTACTATTTATCATAATCTGTCTAGGAGCACTTTAATTTTTTTGTCAAAAGGGTGCTGAATATATTTACAATGCTTTACATCTGTGTTTCTCATACTTAGAAGCTATCAGTATAAAAGGAGGCTGGATCTCTTTGATATACAAGAGCAAGTGTACAGAGTTTAGATCGCCCCCAGTCCTCGCTAAGTGTCTTTCTACCCTCTAGTCAATGCTATAAATTGTGTGAAGAAAAATTCCCAAGTCTTTGAACGGTAATAGGAAACTCAAAGATCCAAACTCCATCGTATCCCACCTGCTAGAGTAAGGATGAATGGTCTCAATAAGGACAGGCGTGGACCCTTGTCTTAATTAGGAAGTAGGGTAGCTAGTACATAATGAAGGCTGCGCGAAATACGATTGGCACTGAAGTCATACCCTGGGGTATCTACCCTAAGTGGAACAACGTTGTGAGCTAGGAAAGCAAAATAATTTTCATTTTTGTTTCCCTAAGGTTGGCCCCAGGGGAGTTAATTTTTTTAAATTTACCAAAGTAATATAGGCAATGGGAGAATAGGATCACAGTGGTAAACAAGATGCATAGTAAACTAGAAATATTTTCCCAATTCTCAGGGCTAAGCATATCTCTCAGAATTCTTGGATAGTCTTTAAAAAGAAACAGTAACTGCTAAAAAGCATGACAGAGATTTTATTTTCTGATAACACTGAAAAATAAGGATTCAAGTTAGAATTTTTAAATTTAGAAAATAATCGAAATATAAGCTGTATTCCTTCTATGTATTGTCATGTTATGGAACAAATTCCTACCTAGCATCTGTCTAAATACCATATATAGTTTTATTTCTCCTGGTGCTAGAGCACTAGAGCACCAGATCTACCAAACAAGAGTTTCAATTAAATTTGCTGAAATGCATGTAAAATACTAAAACATTTTTCCTTAAAATTCCTTTAAGTGCATGATAGACATACAGACACAATTTTTTACAATCAGATATTCGACTGCCAATTGTTTGGAATTCCATCAGTTCTTAAAGTATTTTCAAACATGTTGGAAGTTATTTTTGCCTTTATAAATGACTTTACATATTTTCAATTACATTAGATGCTTAAAAGAGGTGGAACTGTGTATAAAGCCGGCTTGAAATTATTTATCTGGCTGTGTGACCTGTGGCCAATTTTCTTAAATTCTTTAGCCCTCGGTTTCCTTACCGTTATCCCCGACGATGTTGGTATTACTCTCCATCAGTCATGTCCCTTCTTTATAAGACTGTTATGAGTAGTCAATAAAATAATTGATGCGAAATACCTAGCACATAGGTTGTACTAGGTGGATTTTACTCTGTTAAAAATAATTACTCAATATATCATATGATTTGAAGTTTTTGAAAAATTTACAAATGGTTGCCAGAATTGTGTTTTATGTGTGTGTGTGTGTGTGTGTGTATACACACATTATAGGTTGTATGTATATATATACTCCTATATTATATATAGGAGTTTATGTTGTTTCTCTGTCACTCATTGGGTACCAGCATCTCTTGTGAGGCTGCCCATTCCCATCCTCAGAGATAGACCATGCGGTCATTTTTTGCAGACTTGGAAAGAGTGCAGGTTCCTCCTGCTGCCCTCAGCCTCTCAGTAGTGGAGAACATCTACATGCCGCTTGTTTCCAGCTGCTTTTCATAACTTCCCCTCTCCCCTACCTCTCTATTAATTAGGAACAGGCTAAGCTGGGAGGAGCAGAAACCCAAATGACAGTGAGTAAATAAAATGTAAGTACCAAGTACCTTTCTCTCTTATGAAAATATCAGAAGGGGCTAGGTCAGAAGTGATGATAGGATATATCGGCTACACAAAATTCGTCTACCCCGTGGTCTTGTTTGCATGGCCACCATTAACAAGATCAGCTCGAGGTTCAAGACGGCTCCACTGATTTCAGTTAACCCGGCTATGTTCAGAAATACAGAGAGGCAAAAATTAAATAGAAGAAGGGGTACACACAGACCTGCATTGAAGGAGAATGGCTAAATCTGGTATATGATATTCTACTTCCATTACTTTCGACACATTTACTCACACTTCCAAACCTGGTCAGCAAAGAAGGGTGGGAAACAAAATCGTTTTTCTGGATGGATCTGTCTAGATCTAAAAAGAGAACTATTGCTACGGAAGAAGGAGGAATGAGATACTGGGAGAAATTAACAGGAGCTCACATGACCCACCACAAACTGCCCGACTTAGCCTGAAAGTTATCTCAATCTTCCTCAGGCTTTGGCTTATGGAACATAAAACTCAGTAAAGCGTGCAGACAATTTCCACCTCTGCCCTTCTTCATATCTCCTGTGAGACACTAAGCAGAGACAGGTCTCCTTCATGAGTAGATAAAATTCTAGGGGAAATGAAGCTTAAATTAACATCTGAAATATTATGGAATGTTATATGTCAAGTGGCTGACTTAACAAGTCCTCAACAAGTACTCAATCAGAAGTAGTCATTATAACTTATTATCCCAATTAGTCCAGGTTATTATACAAAGAACAGGATTTTTTAAAAAGTCTATATACTTATACCGCCATTACCCTCAGATTCTCCCTGCTCCACTGTTACTGATATTTCATATTTAAGCGAAAAAAATGAATGAGTATATAACCCTACTTACAACTCACAAAATTCTTCTTTATATATACATCTACCATCCTCTGTGTCATGTAGAATTTTTTGGCCAACTTATTTAAATATGGATGGAATCCATACATGTATTTGTTAATGATAACACAGTGAAAAGAGTGAAAAGAACCTGGACTACAAATCATAAAATACGGATTAAATAATAGTAATACTGGTTTTAGTTATTAGTTTGCTGACCTTAGAAAAGTATTTTTAAATTATAACACAATTTTCATCAACTAATCAATATATAATCTCGTTTTATGTCTGTTTTCATTCAAAGACACCTTATTTAATCTACAGGTGATTTATGAACATTGAACCCACAGCCAGCAACACTATAACTCATGCCTGAAGGAAGCTCCTGTAACACATGTATTTTCTCCATAATTGGAACACAGCCTTTTCGTGCTTAGACACACTAAACAGTACTTCAGTGTAATGCATGGGGGCCCCTTTCAGCAGCAAATCACCAAAAAAGAGCACAAGAATGAAAAAATGTAGCATTACATAGACTCGGAAAAAAACACTAGATTGTAGTATCAGAGTTGAAATAAGCAGGCAGAAATACTGTCTTACCCAATCTCAGCTGCCAACATGTGCATTGGCAATTCAAATTTTTCACCAGTCTGTACATGTGCATATCTTGAATGACTGTAAAAAAAGTGCTTTGAGTATTAATTGGGGGATTGCAAATAAATTTTAGTGAGTAGGTGAACTTGCAAATACGTAATCTTCAAATAATGAGAATCAACTATCTGGCTCACACATACACTCTCCACATGCAAAAATATAAATGTATATAATACTAACTCATGTTTTAATGACAGTAAATTATTCTGCAACATAGGTGCACCACATGTTTATTTAACTGTAGTTGAATATATGTTTGTGCTATGTAAATATTTCCTTTGGAAGATTTGGGTTGATTCCAATTATTTTACTATTATTGCACTAAATATATATGCACATTACCATCAAAACATTTATATTTATAGAAATTTATACAAATTGACATTGCTGGATGAAAGATGAGGAGTATGCTTTTATCTGAATACATGGTTCTTTTAAAATTACTTTCCAAGAAGACTACAGCAATTAACACTCTAACTAGAAATACATAAAAAACACAAATTTGGGGGGAAAGTTACTCAATTTTCCATGCTTCATCTGTAAAAGTAAGAATACATCAACTTCACAGACTTGTAATATAGATGTGAAATGATACATGCGAAAATATTATATACGCTTACGGGGCCACTTTTCTATGTATTGGAAATCACTCATTATGAGTATCCATTAAAATAATAAATCAATTTTTAACAATTTTTCTAATGGATCTTAACATTATTTGCATGTACCATTAAGTATTTTCTAAAGGAAGTGAGTAACTTTAAAAATATATTTTATTGAATTATTCTACTTTTTGTTGAATATTACAGCAGAATAAACCTATCCTAATTCTAATAGTCAAATAATGATTGAAATGTAGCTAAAGATATTACACTAAATTTCTATATTCCTATATTAGACACTTAGATGTTTTCCCAAACACTGTTTTCATTAAATTTACTACCTGAGCTCATTTAAATTGTATAATTCATTGAATTTTAATGCTTATATATACTCATAAAACCATTACCACATCAAGATAGAGAACATTTCCCAGAAGAATGGCTTTATGTGGTCAATTTCTTCCTCCATCCCAGAACCCAGGAAAAACAATGATGTACTTTTGGGCACTGTAGATCAGTTTGCATCTTACAGAATTTTATTAAATAACGTGTTGTTCATTTTTGTCTAGGTGGCTCCTTGAGTGTACTGTTTTCAAATCTTTTACCTGTTACATGTTTGCCCACTACGGTTTCATTGCTGCATAGTCTGCCATTTCTGGAATATACTCTCAGAATGTAATTATTTATTTTCACAGTGAGGGCCCTGTGAGTGTTTTACACTGGGGCCTAGTCAGAAGAAAGCTGTTCCCCAGTAACCTGCAATTCCACAGTGAACACGTATGAACACACAAAGACTGATATACAAGTTTATAAAGAAACTACACAATAATTTTTGAAAAGTGCTATGTAATTTCCCAAATCCACCACAAGTATGAGCATTCCAGTTTTTCCATAGTCTCATCAACCATCCTATGTAAGGATCTGAAATTATAATTAATGTGTATATAATAGTATTTCATTCTGGATTTCTTTTGCATTGTCCTAATGACAAATGATGTTATAATTTTATGAACGTTTCAGGCATGTATGTATATTTTTTGTTAAATGCTTATTTAAATAGTTTGCCAAGTAATATTAAGTTGCATTCTTGAGTTTTAAGAATTCTATATATTTTTTAACATGAGTTCTTTGCCAGATAAATGTATCAGGAGTATATTCTTTCATCCCATGGCTTCCTCTTCAATTTATAATGATGTCCTTCGAAAAACAATTTTTTTATTTTGATAGGAGGCCACTTATTATTATGTTCTCAATGTTGTATGCTTTTTGTGTCCTGTATAGAGAATGTTTGATTGTCTTATTTTTCCCTGAAGTTTTATAGTTTTAAATTTTACATTTAGGTCTATGCTTCTATTCAAGTTAATGTTTCTGAGTGGTATGAGGTGAGATTTGAAGAATTTATAGATAGACAGATAGATAGATCTATATCTAGATTCCCCCCTACATATCTGTATCTATTCATATATATATATATCAGATTCAGATATCTGCTCATACATATATATATGAATAGATATAGATGGATCCATATATATATATAATATCTACACAGGGAAAGATGTTCCAGCACTAATTTTTAAATACCCATTCCATACTTTAATGTATTTCCCCCAAATAAATTTGTCATACATATCTTCTATTTCTGAACTGTATGCTGTTTAATTGCCCTATATTTGTCTTTTTATCACTATGACATGCATCTTGATTATTGTAGCAACAGTAAAAACTCTTGAAATCAGATTTTGAATTTTCTAGTGTTCTTTTTTTTTTATTTCAAAGTATTACAAGGATACAAATATTTTTGGTTACATGGATCACTTTAATAATGCTTCAGTCATGTGTATAAATGTGCCTGTCATAAGTGTTCATTGAACCTGCGAGGTCGGTTTTCCCTCAGCCCCTTTCCCCCTCTTCCCACTGCTTGATTTCCCTTGAGTGTTACTTCCCTCCATGCACATGTGCACTCACTGATTAGTTCCAGTTTAGTAGTGACTACATGGAGGACTAGTGTGTGCTTTTCCATTCTTTTTTTAAATTATTTTTTACATTTTTACATATACGTGTGTTTATTAGGTTTCCACTTTTTGCCTTCAAAAATTAAAAAGGCTTAAAATTTAACAACAATAACAACGTTGAAGGTAAGGACTAGAAACAAAAACCTCGCAAAGAACGAACGAAGATAAATACATTCAGAAAAGAAATTAGAGGACTGCTGCAACGAAGTATTGAGCAATAATAACACTGCAAAAAAAGTAACATTCACGTTGTCAAATAAGAGTATGTCTACTATAGAATGCTTTGACTCTGAGGTTCAGTATGGAGTCAACTGAGGACCTCTGAAATTCTAATCC